>LPNX011092235.1:403684-437410 GCA_001517045.1 Pseudotsuga menziesii | reverse complement strand
ACATGGACCCGGATGAATATGTTGCTGATGCTGATGAATGAGACCAGCAACCCTATGGAGAAGGGATAAGGCAACGAGTCCATAACAAAAGTTGGTGAGAAAATGCTGCAATCTCCTGCAAAGGACCAACCAAATTGGTCATGGAAAGGGTGTAAGTAAGACCCATGCAGGTAAGAGTTTGCTTATGGCAAATTCCATGGATTGGTCCATGTAAGAGACCTCATACCATGTGAATATTGGAATGTAGAAAGGTGTCATGCCTATACATGTTAATGATATTGATTATAGTAATGCATCCTATATGAGGTAGTCATGGTTAGGCCATGATATGGTTGAATGCATAGTGTTCCTGAATCAATGCAAGGTAGCGTTGAATGGACATACATTAAGAAGATTTTATGAATCTTGTTGTTATGCATTGAAGGTATGCATATGAAGGGTGTGAGTGACTGATTGCCTAAGTAAAGGTGCAAATGTTGTGATGCATTGCATGAATGCATGAGATATTATGGAGAATTAATGGCTGAAATGATGAATTAATGATAATTCTTGAACTGTTTCGAAGGCTGTTATGAATGCAGGATAGTCATGATCAACTGGCTGCCAGAAATTCTCTATTGAAGAGCAGGGTGGTATGAATGATACGCTTGTGAAGTAAGGAGTATCTAACCACTTCATTTAAATTGCATGAATGATGTGACTATGCCTTGCAATATTAGTATGATAATGATTGCATGACGTAAATGAGCTTTGATAATATTGATGTGACTAACAGCTGGGAGTATTTGAATTTTATAAATTCTGAAAATGCTTCAGTGATGGTTGTAGCAATGAGATAGTATATGCATCCATACTTACCAAGTGTTTGATTGATAGAAGCTCATGTTTCAGGTAGATTATTCGAGCATGGCATTGAGAGGTAAGATCCTGACAAATGCCAGAATCTACCGTATGGTATGCATAATAGGTTGTTAAAATTCGAATTGTGAATTTCGGATTTTAGAATTGCTGACAACTACTAGTCACTACTGGCTTGCATAAGCTTGTGTTTGGATGTTTGAAGCAAATGTTTCAGGTAGATTATTCGAGCATGGCAATGAGAGGTAAGACCCTGACCAATGCCAGAATCTACCATTTATGAGAAGAAGTCTCATGGTTGTGAAAGTAGTTGATATGCATGATGAGTTGTTAAATTTGAACTGTGAATTTCGGATTTAAGAAAGTGCTAACGACTACTAATCATTGTTGGCTTGTGTGAGATTGTGTCAGGAGGGACACATGGTAAGTGGGTATTCATGTTATGATAGTAAGCATAAAATTATAATGGGCATAGTAATGCTGCTTACAAGAAACCCACAATTGAACAAGTCAATTTCTATAGTAGATATAATTGCAAATTCTTAATGAATTTGATTTCTAATGTCATTGATTGGTTATGGAACAATCAATTTGGATTGTAGTATCAGGTAATGATTGACTGTTTGTCTATTTGATGAATGTGTCAGGGGTACACACTGCAGGAAGACCATGTGTGATGGCCTGCAGAAGCCAAACTTCATGGGAAGGTTTTCCCTTATCCTGGAAATGGGTTTCGGGTGAAACTCCATTGGACATTTTAGAAATGTCTCACATGCACTGCATGTTTGGTAGTAACATGAGTGGGATGGCATGGATTATGTCGGTAAGACATGTGTGGATACGGACTGTGTCGGGGGCTTGGTTTGCTTGTGAAACCTGGTGTGTTGGAAACCACACAGACAGAGCTAGAGGGTTGGCTTTCTTCTCCACAACCCCGGGGTAGCACTGGAAGGGAATGTAGGGCCTGAGGGACTGTGTAGCAGAGAAGGGACTGATTCCTTGTGCTGGGTGTGTGTGGGTGTCTTAGAAGTCAGGCTAGTTCTGGTGTAGGTATTCCTAGCTCGACGATCAGCTCACCAGCTTAGCATTTAGCCTTTCCCAACTCCTGGACGGTCTGATAAATCCAACTAAAGGAATACTGCGACGACAAATGGATAAGTGTTATGTAACTCTTACTATGAATATGCATGTTTAATTATTAAATTTCCATATGCAGAACATGTTTTGATTTAATTCCATGATGACCAATTGCTTGAGTATGGATAGGGCCTACATGGCACACACTGGAAGAGAGTGCACACTTTTCCGATGTCGAGTCATGAAAGGGTTTTCAATATTGATTACACTCTAGGGAGTGGACGCACTCTTGGTGTCTCAATACTTGATAGTGAATGTTGAGAAATATGATTACGGTTTTAAAAGCAATAACGCTAATGAGTTTGCTTGTATTTCTTGTGTTGCTTGTGTTAACAGGTGAAGGTAAAGGTAAAGGTAAATGGTTGTTGTGGGGGAGTTGCAGAGTAAGGGTTATTGTCGATATAAGTGTATGTGTTATGGTCGATATAAGTGTATGTTGGTATAAGTGTGTGATGGGCTGTGATATGCCTAAGGATCCATAGTAGATCCTAGACCTAGAAATGGTCATGATAAAGTTCCAAACCCAGTTGACATGGTTATGTACTAGCTGGACATTAATTATTTGATGTTGCGGAGCAGCCGGCGTGCTGACCTAACACCTAAGTCCATAGGCGATCCCAAGGCTTACAAAGCGAAGCAGGATCCTGTGGACGAACGAGGAAACACACAATACAGATAAGTATTGGATTACTTTGTTTATGAATATACATGTGTATATGATTTGGTTGTGATGTTTTAAAACTCTTTCTCTAGGGGTAAAACCAATGAGAATAAACTAAACATGTGAATCTATTCAATGTTTGAATATAGGTATCGCTGGAAGCGAGGACTATGAGAGCATCCTAGAGATGCATGTGGACATGTGACTGTCCTGGAAAGCTCGAGTTGAGCAGTAATGAAAAAGGTGCTAGTAAGACGGGGGAGTCCTAGCAGCCGAGACAAACCAAGTGGAGAGAATCCATGGTTTAGAGGTCTGGAATAGACCAAAGACACTAAATGTCATGACCAAGAAGGATTGGTCCATCATTCACGGTGAAGTGAAAGAGGCTGAGAGCATGAAAAGCCACAGTGATGGTGTGGGTTCCTGGATGGAACGAAATAAAGAGGAAAAAAAAAAAAAACTCTTACTGCTCTCTCTTGCCTTTTGATTATATATATATATATGTTTATGCATTATGAAAACAAAGGATTGTTAAATGCATGTATGATTAAGAATGAAATGTGTGTATTTGCTTAAGCACATTTGTGAATGCTGGGGGGAAGGCATGAAAAATATGAAAGTCTCCTTGATGAGACTTGGACTGTCATGCCAATTGGGTAATTAACTAATTGATTTTGATGCCTATATTATGCTTGGTCTGATAGAATTTCAATGGTGCATTTCACAGGTGAGAAAAGTGAAACCAGGTGGTGCACATTGATCATGGCAGCAAATCAAAAGTTGCTAGACTTAGCTGGAAGTCTCCTTCAAGTGATTTCCAAGACCCAAGAGAATCTTGGGGAGATGCTCAAGATACAGAAAAGGCACAGTGAAATGAACCACCAGATTTTGCAAGACTCTATTGGTTTGCAAAGGGAGGTGAAAATCCTTTTGGGAGCAATCGACAAAGGAAAGGAAGGTGGATCAGCAATGGGACAATCGTCTAAGCGACCCAATAAGAAATGGTCCAGGCATGAAGACTCAAAGGAAATTGAGCAGGTAAAGATGAAGCAGCCAGTGAGATGCTGGAGATGCAGAGGACATCATTTACGCCGGGACTGCCCAATGAGGGATCATGATGAAGGCAATAGCCGCAAAGTTCCTAGACTTCGGGATCAGCTGGAATCTGAGAACCAGCAGGAGAAGTCCATGGAAGCCGAGGGGCTTGGTTTTGAACATTCAAAGTAAATGATTGAACGTGGGACAGATCTACAACTTTGAAATTTTGATGTGCAATCATATATGTATTGTATATATGTAATAGAACACCGAGGACGGTGTTACTCCAAGGGGGAGGGGAATGTAATGTCCTCGGTTTTGACCCCGTTTGCATGATCTATATATTGTAATTGATCGTGGTGAGGAGCTCAAGGCAAAATCCCCACCATCAATTTGTGTGTGTGTATGTTTCGGTAATAGGTATGGTTGCCGATGGTATATCGTGCTGTATAGCACATTATAATTGGCATCATGTAAACACGCACATCAAATAAACTGAAACCACAACCAGCTACGACAATGCAACGTTGAATGAAAAGGGCATGGTTCCAAAGGATAAGGGGTGGGGGATGTCAAACCTTGGTTTATGGGGGAAAAACCCATGTGTTGCCACCTTGTTTGTTTTTCCACCTTTCTTGTCTTACCCAACCTCTCCAACCTCTTCAATGTCTTGACTTTGTTAGTTGGGGGCATTTATTGCATGAGGAAACGTGGGCATGGGAAAACGTGGGTTTTTGGTAGGCTGCTGTCAGTCTGGATAGTACGCATGCCCAGTGGAGAACCTTCGTTTCTCTCACGCTGGTCTTCATTCTCCCCATGGTCGGTTTCTCTCACGACTGGTCTGTTCTTCCTCACGCAGAGGTCTGTTCGTCCTCCCGATGGCTTGTTGATTCGCGCGCAGAGGCGAGGCTGTTTCCCCTCACATGCAGGCTGGAATCCTCACGCAAGGATCGGGTATGTTTTTCCCGTGTATTTTGATGTTGGGTGCAAGCTTTTCCTCATGCTCAGACCGTTGAGGTCGATTTCCCATGTGAGAGCCGTGCTCACTGTCTTTGTTTTGGGGACCGTTGCCTTCCCCGTGCCTTGTGGGCTGTGGTGTTCAATTGCATTTTGGGCCACTGTGGATTCATAGTAAGCCGTTTCCTGTCATCAGTGATGCCCCTGCTGTGTGGAATGTGTAATGTCGGATGAAATTCCCTTGTCTTTCCATGCTGGGAGTTGGCTTCTCCTTGGTTTTGGGACTGTGATTGGTCGCCATCGCTCATTGTGAGCTTGGGTTGCCAAATTGCCCTGGTCTTGGTTGCTGTGGATGCAATCATCTTTTGGGTGTTGTGGCTGAGTTGTTTTGGCCACGTTAGGGCCAAGAACAACTTAGCAGTGTGGTTGGATTTGAGCTGTGTCTCACCCTTGGCTTGGGATCTTTCCCTGGTTGTTTTGCCTTCTTCACAGGGCTGTGAAGGGTTGTTTGGCTGCTGGTATGCAGTGGTTGTCCCTTGGAGGGTGCTAGCTTGGCCGTTTGTTGGAGGCCTGTCAAACCCAGCTGTGTTTGGTTTGCTGATTGTGTTCCCTTGGCTATGTGCAAGCCTGTAATTAACCCTTATTCTGGAGGAATCATGCCCAGCTCGGGGGTGGCAGCGTTGTTGAGAGATTGATGAGCAAGCTGTCCTATGGTTGGGTGGAACGTTGCAGCGACGTAGCTGGTTGCGGGCGATTTCTTCATTGAAAGATAAGTGCTGCTGGTTACTTCATCTTTGCAAATTATGTTGATGACAAATGAATTATAATGAACATGATTAATGCTGGAATGTATGTTTGTTTCCGCTGTATAATTAAAGGATTATGCATCTGTGCATTCTTGTATGTTTGTGCATCTAGTATGCATCCAGTTGTTTTAATTTCAGTATTGATTTATCCCTATTTATGTTCATGGGGCTGTTTGCCCGGTCTGTATTTGGTGCTCATCGCGTCCTTTTCGCCGGTCGGAGGCATGGGGACATGACAACCATTAAGTACCCTATATTTTAATGCATCTTGTCACACACTTGGCAATGGAAAATTATTTTCCACACGCTCACTAACAATGTACATTTATATTACTTAATAATTATAGTTTATTAAAAGATACGATACTTCCAAGTGATAATGTCCTCCTTGATAACAATAAAGAGGCAAAAAATCTATTTAAAAGGCTGGGTGTTGAGTACATATCATATCATGCTTCTATGAATGAATCTATTATTTCTAAAGGTGATTACATGTATAAATAGATATGTCCAAAATGTAGGCATGATTAGAACCTAAAAAGGGAAGAAGGATAAAGCACATGGTTCTCTAATAATATATTTATACACATGCCTATAATCCTAAGGATTGGAAAGATATTTCATTGCAAAATAATTAGTCATGTTATAAGGATGGGATTCCCCACATATAAGTGATCAAGTATTTATGTGAATCCAAATGAATTCAATACCATGAAACATATAGAGGATACGTGAAGTCATAAATCCAAGGATGAAGATGAAGTATGAATCCTTTGATTAAACATAGACATGGACGGGGTTAATCCATCTTCCTCCAAATACTAATTATTTTGTTTGGACAACGTTATTGATTTATAAAAATATTCTCCCCATGGTTGTTCATGAAGAATGAGAATCTTATGTTGGATATTATATTTCTTGATGAAAAACACATGAGCAAAATAGATGTCTACCTACAACCATTTATTGATGAATTAAAGTCATTATGGGAGTGGATATTGATATATGATGTATCAAGATTCAAGACCCATCCCGCTAGAGAGTTATTTTATGTTGTATGGCATATGTGTGTACACCATGGATGATTATCCAAGATCAAGGGTTTTCTAATAAGCATGTTAATTGATTTGTTTATATTAATAATGTTATTATCATACTTAATTGGGTGCAGTTTGTCTTTGTTGGTTCTAATATGTTATGCATATAATAACATCATAGGTTTTATCACAAAAGGTTATCATGGATTTAAATATTGTGCCTCTTCTATAAAGGCTAGGTGGTGAAAGGACCAAAAAGTGTCAATGTATGACTTCTTGAAAAAATTCCTCCCAAAAAACCACCCTTAGAGAAGAGAACTATTTGATACAAATTGCAACACTCCTTTACAAAATGGTTATGGTTATGTGATTGCAACACTCATTTACAAAATCCCATAACAACTACATTTTATACAAATTTCAAAACCCTAGGTATTCACTAATACAGTAGTGTTAAGAAGAGTGTGCTCTTCTCACATGAGGGCCCTTCAAATGGATCCTCCTAAGAAAGAGACATACCACTAATTTTTTCTTTCATTGTATGTCAATGGGTGTCGAGAATTGAGAATTGTGTAGGAGTTGAGGAAACTAGGTAATGAAGAGAGGGTCTAGTGATAGAGATGAGGAAAACGAATGAAGATAAAATATTAACGTGTGTAATCACCAATGGAACCACAATGTTAAATCATGTGAGAATTCAAAAGGGGTGGGAAGTTTCCCTTAATGTCTTTTTACTAAGGGGTGGCTTTCTTCCATGTCGAATTATTATGATAGGATATTTTGAGTAAATCATGTGTGTCATAGGTGCTTGAAGAATATTGATTAAATGCATTGGGTGGGGTTAATAGGTTACTTCTATGGCATTCAATCAACACCTTTACCAATTTTGAATGGTGAATTTACCTCTTTTGTGCTGAGCACTGAGAATATAATAGGACTTAAGGAAACTAGATAATGAAGGAAGGGTGCAAATATAGAGAAGAGGAAAACGAATGAAGAAAATATAATAAGGCATGCAATCCACAATGGACCAAAATGTTAAATCATGTCATAATTCATTATTGGTAGAGCTATTAGATTACTGAGTAAATCAACAATCATGAAATTGATAGTAAACAATTGTAGTGAGGGGAAATAGGCCGAAAATGAAATAGGCAATATGTGTTGTTTTATTCCACAATACAGGGTTTTAAAAGTTGTCATCAATAAGATTTTCCATAGCTTTGAAGTGGCTCTATAGAATTCAAATCCTAGATGTGAAGCAATTGTCTAGTAAAATCCCATGACACAAAATCACTAGATTTGATCCGCGGAAAATTAAACTTTCAAGGTTATTTTATCTGGTGTCTCACTAGGCTATTAATGGCACCAAATTGATGTTAGAGACATTTTCCTTGTTTGTGGGACACACATCGCTCCACACGTCCCACAAATAAGGGGGGCTCACCAAATTGATTATGATCCCACCCTTGTTTGTGGGATGCTTAGTAATAATATTAATAATGTAATTTTTAATTTCATGGCCTAGTGAGACAATAATGTCTATGCTTCTATATTTTTTTTTATGCTTTGTGTTTGTCTCAATTATTTTTACATTTTAGCTCATTTTAAAAATTTGTAACAACTAATTTTATAATATATAAATGTCATAGAATTATGCATATGCAAAATGTATCATAAATTATCTTTTCATACTAAGACTTTTTAAAAATATAAATATCATTGAAATATTTAATTATTATTTTATATTTGTACTTGAGTATTTAAATAAAATTTATATTTATATTTAATGATTATACTTTCAACTAGAATAAATGCATGTTATTTTCTTATAATGTTTTTGGTATTTTATATTTCTCATCTTTAAAAAAGGAAATGCTAAGATCCTTAACCAATCACATTGTTAGCCCTTGGGTTGGGATCGAAATTCAAAATATGCATCCTTCCAATTTTCCCCAAATTTTCTCGCCTCTATCGAGAAAGAAGACCACCAAAAGAGATGATCCAAGTACCCATTGCAAAGATAACAACTTTGAAGGATTTGTTTTTCTTCCTTCTTGCTATCAAACCACAGGTCAGGGTTTTGATTCATTGTGTCGTTGTTGGGCGACTTTGGGAAATCGAACATCATGGATTCCATCTGCTTCCTTCTAGGAATCACCAATCAACAGTATGTGAGTGCGTCAAACTTGTAGGAACTCGTGTATAAGCAGGGCCAAGCAGGAGTCACCAGGGCCACCATCTCCATTATCTTCGATTAACTCCAACAAAAGTTGCATCCCCATCAGCTACAAGGACTGCAACGAGATCACCATTAATCGACAAGTATTTTCTCTTGAAAACCTAAAATCTCTGTGATTCCAGAATCTTTGTCATCGTACCGTTCTAGTTTTGGTTCTCCTCTTGGATTTACACATTGAAATTTCTCACATCTTCCAACCTCTGTTTTCAATTTTTTTATCCATTATGACTCAATTTTTTCCTTTGTTCATCGCTTAATCTTATTAGTCTCAAATGGAAAAAATTCTGGGTCTTTACAAAAACAATGAAAATGTGATTGATTGCCACCTAAATCCATTTGAAAGGTTCTAGTCCAAAAAGTGAATATTTTATCTTTTTTCATTAGGTGATCAATATTGATCTTGGCTTAACTAAGACCAATTAATACTTCGTGGTATTGGAATTTATCACCCTAAGGGAGAGGTATTAAACAATAGTCCAAGTCAATAAAAAGTAACAACTAGATGGCGAACGATTAACTCAATCCAAAACACGAGTTCAAGTGGCACCTTAGAAGTAAGTAATATATGCATGATAATATCCTTTGATGCATGCTATCACTAATATCTGAATGCCAATTTCAAAGGTCACTGGATGGTCTACGATATCAAACAGAAGTCTTTAGGATAGTGGCCAAGAAAAAAACCTTTATGTCAATGAAATGCTTGCTTGGTGTGGAAAATTTCACAAAAACTATGTCCATTGTTAAGATCTTTGTTTGATTGAAAATTTTCAATTTGTGTAATCCTGGGATTTCTCTGTCCCTGTTTGAGGATAAGAATATTTTCTTGGCCCATTATGTGTATTTATGGAATTGAGGAATAACAAATAAGTTTATGAAAAACACTTTGTATATTTTTTCTTATTCTACATAGGTTTAAATTTGAGAGAATTGTCACGTCCCCACCCCTCCACTCGGCGGAGAGGACACGACTAACATGATGCTATCAACCCAGGAAAAATAAGACCCATGAACACAATATAAAATGAAATGAAATAAAATACATATGAAGATGTCTAATTCATTAAACAACGGAAGCAATACATGTCATTCACATTCAAGCATTCAACATGTTCATAGTAATTTATCAAACAAATAAAGTTGAAAAGGTTAAACACAAGAAAACACTTATCTTGAGAAAGAGTTGTCCAGCAACCAGCTACGTCGCTGCAACGTTCCACCCAACCATAGGCCAGTGTGCTCATCAATCTCTCAGCAACACTGCCACCCCCGAGCTGGGCATGATTTCCATAAGGAATAAGGGAACACTAGAAGGCTCACACATAGCCAAGGATACACAAAACTTGGCCAAGCCAACACAGTTGGGTTTATTAGACTATACAGGAGGTAGAAAGGCTAACTGCTAAGCTAGTGAGCTCAATCAAGAGCCATGGACACCTACACCAGATCTAGCTTGACTTCTAGAACATCCACACACCCAATCACAAGGAAGCATCCCCTTCTCTGCTACACAGCCTCTCAGGCCATGCCTTCCCTTCCAATGCTATTCAGGGTGTGCAAAGAAGAAAGCCATACCTTTAGCTCTGTCTGCGAGGTTCCTTCTTCCACTAGGTTTATCAAGCTAGCTCAGACCCCATTTCCACTCCAAAAACAACTTAAATCAGAATAGCAGAGGCATACACAGCAAGAGACACAGTTCTGGATTGGGGAAAACAATTTGGCAACAAAACAATTTGCCACGAAGGGTAAGAACAACCCCTAATAACAATTTCGATTCCCAGGGACATTTTTTCCCTAACATGGCCAAAACGGACTCAAAAACACTAAGAAAATCATGGGTCTATCCTCCCACACAATGGCTTCACCAAAAATGAATCCCTGCTTGAAAAAATTTGCAGAGAATGACTGCCCTCGCGAGGGGAAACATACAACAACCCAAAAATGAGAGTAATCTCAACCACATGAGTGCATCTGACAATGTCTACTTGTGCGTAAGCACCTGAGCAAATCTCTTAGGCATGAATGGTGAGCTGCGACTCCCTCCACGACTACCTCTAGCCAACTTCCCCCGCGTGAAGGTAGAATGGGTTTTCTACCCATGTGAGGGAATTGGATGTCACCCCCTCTTTGGGCATGCGTGAGGTCAAGGACTGGCAGCTCTGCCAGAACTGACGATTGCCCATGCATACGTTTCCCCAAGGAAATAACTGCCCAACTAACCTATGGGAATTACATTGGTTGGTGAATAGGACAAGGAAAGTAGTTGCCCACTCTCTTGGATTCTTTTGCTAACATTTGGCTTTTCCCCATTGGCCCCAAAGGTTGAATATTGCCCCCCCCCCCGCCCCCCCCGCCCTATCCTTAGGAATCATGCCCCATCTTATTATTGTTGCATTAAAATAGCTGGTTGTGGGTATTTTAATTAAGTTGCATATGTACATGGTGTCCATAATTATAATGTGCCTGGCTAGCACAAAATACCACCGGCATCAATTTTAATTGCCGAAACATAAAATGATAAATCAATGGTGAGGATTTTTCCTTTAGCTCCAAACCACGATTAATTACAATATATACATCATATACATTTAATGCAGTCAGGGTCAAAACCAGGGTGTTACAAGAATAAATTCTTTTGAAAAATTGCCTCGATAGCTGAAAAAAGGATCATTTTTCAATAATAATACAAAATAAAAAGTGTTCTACCTCAATTTCATTGAATGATGTCCACATTTGCTCATTCCTTGGGAACTTTTTGTCATTGTTGGAGCTTCCATTTTTCCATGTTATAGACGATCACAGGTCTACATGACAAGTTCGGTTCTGCATATGAATTCTTCATTCTCTTTTCTCTGATCACATACATGTCTTCCTTTGTCCTCTGCATTTTCCTATGTATGCATAAGTGTCTTCTACTGTGCATTCAGATAGGTATGGAAACCTATTATATGTGTTACATTCTATAGAACACCTTCTCATATCTGATATTTTGAAATCTTTAATGTGATTTAGATCTATTTCTTCTTCTCAAACAACAAATTTGATATCTGACAGTAGGTCAATGATATGGCTTCTCTCTCTTTGTTGATTTAATATGGCATCTCTATGTGACATCGAGGATTATTTTCCTTGGCAATGGTGTCCCTCTCTATTAGAAATGACCTTTTACTTGGAAATCATATGTAGGCTCTAGTTATTCTCTACCATCAGTGTTGTTTATATGGTGTCTTGTAGCCATTTCCACAGCAGTCACATCGATGCTTTCTCTTTGTAGAAATTTCATATTCAACATCACCTCTGTGAATGTTCTTCTTGTGGCTATATTCTCTTTTTATTTCTTAAGCTTTTCTACCAAAACTTTCACGAATATTATTTTATTTTTTCCATACTTTCATTTCAATGTTCCTAATTTAGAAATTAAATAAAATTTTAAACCATAAAAATATTACACGATTTGATAATAATTCTTCATAGAGATGTTTCTTCTTCACATGTTGATTGATTTCAATACTTCTCACATGTTCTACACATTGTCATGGCTCTTATACAATACATGCAAACAATGTTAAACTTCTAAACATTTACTTTTATTACAATGAAGCCATTTAATACAATGTAGTTTATCCCTTTTTACTTTATTTACTACATAGTTGTACTTTCATTTCAATGTTCCTAATTTAGAAATTAAATAAAATTTTAAACCATAAAAATATTACACAATTTGATAATAATTCTTCATAGAGATGATTCTTCTTCACATGTTGATGGATTTCAATACTTCTCACATGTTCTACACATTGTCATGGCTCTTATACAATGCATGCAAACAATGTTAAACTTCTAAACATATACTTTTATTACAATGAAGCCATTTAGTACAATGTAGTTTATCCCTTTTTACTTCATTTACTAAATAGTTGTACTACCTTTTTTTTCAGAAGAAAAAAGCCTGCCTTGTTATTCATAACTGAATCAAAGACATAATAACACAGCAGTCAGCAAACAGTAATACAGTAATACAGTAATACATCATGGAGTTTTCGCCAGGGGGAAAGGCGAGCCAACAACAAAATGTTCCCATCAGAAAGCTGATTCATCATAATGTAATCTGCCAGAACAGCCACATCTATCGAGCGTCAACAGGCGCTGAAACCACAATCCAAAAGAGATCTCTCATACTTAATCAATGAACTGATATGATGGAAAGGTAGCATCATATGAACAGCCTCAGTAAAGCTGAAAAGTATCATGCGAGACCAAAAGGTTCTCAATAAATTCCATAAAACTGCCAATGCCTTGAGGATGAGAGAGCGCAATTTTAGAGAGCCGGTCAGCCAGCCGATTGTGCTCTCGATAGATGTGGGCGAATGACAGGTCATGAAAGGTGGCCAAAAGGTTTTTTGTCTCCCGACACCAATGAATAAGATCAGGTGGGGAGAGATCAGCTGATCCACATACCCAATTGATGATTACTTGTGAATCACAGTATACTTGGGTAAGCGGGATCCCCATCATATGGGAAGTGTGGAGAAGTTCCCAAAGACTGAGCAATTCAGCCTTCATGTTGGTGCCATGTCCGACCCCCAGTGAGAACTCCAATCGATGTGATTCATTGATAAAAATACAAAAACCAGCACCAGCTGTCAAGAATTTAGAGGCACCATCCATAAAGCCGCATGGATAGGAAATGACAGGTGCCATTCCAATAACTCTATCGCGCCTCCTCTGTTTGACAGCACAAGGTGGTATGCTACGCATAGTAGATATTACCTGCTGGATAATGGAATATACAGACCTTTTTTCTCCATAAAAAATGCAGCGGTTGCGAGCTTTCCATATTATCCACATCATATGGAATGGAAGATAATACCATGGCGAATCCCTGTGCATGTTTTTGGTCCAATTATTTAACATTACATCAACAGAAACAGCAGGAGTGATTGCACCCAGATGAAGGATATCACAAACATGAACCGCAACAGTCCTCCAAACACTACAGAAAGAAAATAAATGTGTGACAGATTCATCATTAGTGCCACAGAGAACGCAGATCCCAGGCCCGTGGAAACCTTTCTTCTGCAGATTGGCCCACGTAAGTATTTTCTCACGAATTGTGAGCCAAATGAAGCATGATATCTTGCTGGGTACAGTCCTATTCCAAAGGACAGAGTCAATGGAGGTAGGAGGTGGAGTGGGGTGAACCCCAACTAAATAATCATATGCAGCACATGCTGATGGAGTACCATGGGAGTCTAGATGAATCCAAGAGAGTGTATCAGGTCGGTCAGAAAGATGAATACCAGCACCATATAATTCATGAATGAATTTGTTCCAAATATCATAGAATGTGCCCCCAAGATAGAGATCATCAGCAGATAGCCAATAGCTCATAGCAGGTATGTGAGTGTTCCGAGCCTGTGCGAGTGTACATATGTCCAAATCTTCCAAATAGGTTCTCAATTCCTCAGGCAAATGTGGAGAATTAACACCAATAATGGGATCAATGCCAAGAAGGACATTATTACCATCTCCCACTTTCCAGGTCAAGCAAGTTCCCAGCCACGGGAGAACCTGTACAAATCCCCTCCAGAATAAAGATGAGCTGCGTGTGCTAAAATTCTTCTTCTTGAGCCAATCAATAACAGGGATACCATTCAACTATTTAGTGTGTATAACAGCTGACCAAAGACCATCAGAATGTAGTATTCGCCAGAGATTGTTGAGGCGCAATGAAAGATTAAACCAGTAGAGGTTTTTTATGCCCCATCCTCCACAATTTTTAGGCCAGGAGAGGTCATTCCAGTTGACTAAATGAAATTTCTTATTTATATCCGAGGAGCCCCAGAGAAAGCTGAACATAAGTCTTCTGAGCTTCCGAAGGACAGCAGCTGGGAGAGGTGCCAGACTCATCCAATAGACCGGAATGCTAGATAGTACATAATTTAAAAGTACCAATCTGCCTCCGAGTGAAAGATATCTGAAGGTCCAGTGACAGATCCTTTTCTCCACTTTTTGAATAAGCCATAGCCAGTCACAGATCCTGTATCCAATGGGTTTTAAGAAGAAACCGAGGTAATTGATCCCCATATGAAGTGGCTGCATTTTGTAGGGAATGACAGCTGAGATTGAATTATATCCAGCCTCATCCAAATTGCAGTACAGGAAACAAGATTTGTCAACATTTATCATCATGCCAGATGCTTTGCAAAAATTTTCCAATATAACCTCAAAAGCAGTCCAATCCAGTAATGTGCCAGTACCCAATAATATCACATCATCAACGAAAAGGAGGTGTGTAAGGGCAAGAGAGGGAGAGATATGTATGCCCCTGATCAGTCCATTGTCCCTGGCATCCCGAATAAGCAAACTAAGGCCCTCAATGACAAGAATGAAGAGGAGGGGTGATAAAGGACAGCCCTGACGTATGCCACGGGAGGCAGGAAAGAAAGATGAGGGTGTACCATTGGGTGTACCATTGACCAGGACCGCAAAATTTACAGTAGTAATGCATCCCATAATCCAGTTCACTGTGAGGAAGGGGACTCCGATTTGGATCAAAATAAATCTGATGAATGTCCAGTCCACCCGGTCAAAAGCCTTCGTTAGGTCAAGCTTAAAGACAAAGGCAGAAATTTTCTTAGTGTGGATGGAATGAAGTACCTCCTGAAGGATACCAATGGGCTCAGAGATTTGGCGGTCTTTAAGGAACCCATACTGTTCCTGTGAAATGCCGGAGTCAAGAAAGGGTTTGAGTCTTCTAGCAATGACTTTTGCAATGAGCTTATAGAGGAGGTTGCAGAGGGATATAGGTCTAAAATCGGCAAAGGTCAGTGGCATGTCCTTTTTGGGTATGAGTGTCAGAAAGGTAGAGTTAAGGGAAGGGGGAATATAACCAGAGGTTCTGGTTTGGTCAACAGCCTTGAGTAGAGAGGGTCCCAGGAGATCAAAGAAATGTAGATAAAATTCAACAGGCCAGCCGTCCAGACCCGAGCTACGGTCTTTTTTAAAAGCTTTAAGGGAGAGTTCCAAATCAGTGAGACAAACAGTCCGAGTGAGGAGGGATGACTGATCAGGTGGGATAAGGCGGGGAAAGAGGGATATGACTTCCAGTTGGTGATCAAGACAAGTAGATCCATCATCAGTAAAGATGGTAGCGAAATGGGCCATTCCAAGAGCCTTGAGTGAGGCCACATCCTCAACCAGTACACCATCAGGTCCTTCAAGGGACCAAATAGAATTTTGTAATCTTCTACCTGAGGCAAATGTATGGAAAAACTTGGTGTTTGCATCACCTTGTAATGCCCATTTGAATCTGCTTTTTAATTGCCAGGTGAGAAGGATGTGGTCAGAGATCCTCTTCTTTTCAGCCTAGCCAGTTGATCATGGGAAATAATACCAATGGTAGGACCAGCCAGAATGGATTCAATAGCTGCTTCCAAAGTAGTAAAAGAACAGTTCATAAAATCAGATTTATTCTTAGTCCAATTTTTAGTGGCAGCCTTAAGCTTGCGGAGGGTATGGCACATGCCTTCAATGTCAACAAAGAGATCAGCTGAGAAAGAAGGAGACCACTCCTTATTAAACCAGTCAAGGAAGTCAGAATCCTCAAGCCATGATCTATTGAATTTAAAGGGGTAGTTAAATGGTCCCTTAATGTCTCCCCATTCGAAACAGATAGGAAAGTGGTCAGAAAGGTCCACACATTTGATCCAAGACTTATAGACCCCCAAAGAGGGAAGAAGGGTGCTAGATATAAGGAACCGATCCAAGCGTTTACTGATGCCCTCGGTCCCAGCTCTACCAATGTGCCAAGTAGGGCCAGAAATGAGTGGAGTCACATCCACAAGCCCTGCAGATTCGAAGAGGGATGTAAAGTGGGTGGAGAGAGGGTCTAATGTAGCTTTTTCTCCCCAAACTTCAGTAGAGTGTAGAGTGAGGTTGAGGTCACCTCCAATCACAAGGGAAGGTAAATGGAGAAGGCCACCAATGAGGGCTTTGTCCCAGAACAGAACACGGTCACGATAAGGGCCATAGACATTAAGTATGTGGAGGGGGTCGGACAGTCCCCGAATAGATGCCTGTAAAAGAATACCCGCGCATGTTTGGAAAGCCTTACATTTAGCCTTTGCCGGGTTCCATGCAGAGAGGAGGCCACCAGAGAGTCCATGTGCACTGATAGCACAATACTCCCAGGAGGGGAGTAATTTTGAGAATGCAAACAGTGCAGGAAGGTCACTACACATGGTTTCTTGTAAAAGGATGAAATCAGGTTTTACAGAACTGATGAGAGAGCGGAGGCTGAGGGTTTTGGTCTTACCTCCAAGACCACGAACATTGAGAGAAAGTATAATCATTTACTAGTTAACTTAAAGAACTACCTTTTTAAAAGATACTTTTATATCAATGTGACTTTTACTTTAGATTGTACATACTATTGAAACATTATGCTCCAATACTGTTACAGAGGCTTCCCAAACAATTTGAATATTTTGAAAACAAAGGTGACCTGCTTGCCACCAAATGTACCAAGACATAAGCATTCAGAGAAAAGAAGGAGGTAATAGTGAAATTCATATGTATCATAAGTGCAGAAAAATATTTTCTTCATACTCCCTTTATTTACCAAACACGTTGTGAATAGATTTGATATCTTACGTTTATATGCTCAAGAATAAAAAGAGATGGTTACAATTCCCAAATCATATGTTTGTTGAATCAATAATTACTTGCGGAATTTGACATGTAACAAGCATGTGGATATAACATCTTACATAAACTATAGTTCGCTATATTCTGCCCCTCAACAATCAATAATTACTTGCGGAATTTGACATGTAACAAGCATGTGGATATAACATCTTACATAAACGATAGTTCGCTATATTCTGCCCCTCAACAATTAGCCTTTGTTAGAATATTGTCTCTCATTAGAGCCTTCCATGATTTTTCCAATTATATTGCCTAATAATTCTTTATGCACATCATAACATTGGCTTGCAAGTGTATGAAAATGATACCCTTTCCTTCCACATTTTTAGGGCAGTGACAAATAGAGCATTGATGTTGTGAACTCTTTTTTTCCCTTTTTATTTGCATGTAGGTAGGATTCAAAACTTTGATTAGATTTTTTGTAGGTCGCTTTGGATGATACCTAACAAGATGGTCGATATATGTGAGTTGTTGCTAGCACTTGGTTGTCAACTTAAAGCCATAAAATATTTTAGGTTGAATATATTGTTTTATAAAAGTACTTTTTATTTTACCTTTCCTTGCACACTTGACAATAGAAAACCTACTAGGATCACAACCTAAAGAATATAGAGTGTTGATGTTAAAGGAAAAACCTATCGTATGTATTTGTAGTAGGTGTACATTTTGAGTGGTCCTAGTAGTTAAGAACATGTGTTTTCTCTTAGTAGGTCATAGGTTTAAATCCAAAATGGGTTGGGGTATCTACCCCTTTAAAGACTTTAGTAGTCAAATCGTTGTGCATAGGGGGTCCCTTCTTAGTGTTTTGTTTTGCCATGACCTCAAAATTAGATTATTATTACTATTAGAAGTGAAATTACTTGTTCTATTCATTTCCACTATCTCAAACTTGCCTATTCATTTCATAATTATCCAATGGGCTTAATGGGTTGTTGTGACATCAACTTTGCAAGGTTGTTGTTGTTGAATTCAATTCAACCTTCCTGTTCATTTGTGTTCTGGTATTGACCAAGGTTTTTTAGCATAGTGAAGAATAATAGGTCAGAGAGTTGAAACAAGTGTTTGTCTACTTAATATGGTTGGCATATTCAAGGATGTTATATATAGCCTGAGTGGGGCTAAAGATTAAGAACATGTGTTTCTTCCTAGAAGGTCATATGTTCAAATCTGAAGGAGGGTAGGGTATGTACACCTTTGTAAACTTTAGCAGTTGCATCATTGTGTAGATTCAAGGAAAGAGTGTAAGCTATTTGCAATAGCTTCCTTTTTCCACCGACATATTTCTTAGGTACTTCTAAAAATTCGTTCTTAGGTACGCAAGTGGATATTATTACAAATCTAGTTTTACACGATAATTATAATAAATATCTCTAACCAAAAAATCGTATCTATAGGAGAGTTTTCTTATAGGGGATTTTGATGGAAGAAAAAAAATTGACTTGTCCATGAGTTAGTTATGTGGATATCATTAGTTATGCATTTTTAGATTTTGAGGTTATGATACTATTATTTTATTTTGGAGGTTTTGAGCTTAGAATAGTATAAACCTTCAATTTGTTAAACAAAACCTTATTGTTGCTAATGTATTTGAGGGTTCACCCTAGAGTTTTACTTTGAGTTAAAATCAATATATTTTCCTTGACAAAAGGTTTGATGGTTTTTGAATTGCAATAAGAAGAATGCCAAACTAGAAGCATATCTAAAGGCCCTAATTGTTTTTTTGTCATAGATATCTCAACAAAAAAAATAAATAGTAGTTACAACGATATTTGTATGGATTCCCTAGGTAGTTTTGGTAGATCCCTCATCATGTTTATGATACAACCAATTGCAACAAAAAAGGTGTATTTGATGCATCGCCTCTAGTGCAATTGCCCTATTGTGCAGAAATTGCATTGAACGTTACCGAGAAAAACACTAGTTTAGAAAACTATCAAAATAGACAACCTTCAGTCGATGAAGCCACCGCAAAAGGATTTCCCTCGCGGTACTTGGATGTCACAAATCTAGCGGAACTGACAGTTTGTTCATCGAAGCTATGATTTTATATTTATAGTTATTTTCATCTCGCTTCCCAATGCCATTAAGGGACACGATGCAAATTTCCACAGGGAGCATAAAAACCAAAACGAGCAACATAATTAAGTTTTGTTCCATCGTGGAGGTTTTTTTGGGAAAGGGAGAAATGAATAATATTCCCACACACTCGTTGGGAACAATTTTCAAAATCGTATCCTATCATGCATAAATTACACTACATGTCAATGACCAAAACCCTAGTATAGAAAATTGTCAAAATAGACAATGTTTGGTCCATAAGGCCACCAGACATGGGTGTCCCAAGAGGTAATTAGATGTCACAAATACAATATAACTAACGGTTTTTCTATCAGATCTTCAATTTTTGAGTTATGGGGAGTTTTATCTCGCTTCTCAAGGACATTCAGGGACACCAAAAAATTTCAATGGTGGCCATAAAAACCAAACCGAGCAACATAATTGAGTTCGGTTACCTCTTACATGTGTGTTTGGTTAAGGGAAAGATGATTGCGATGCCCATGTACTCACTTGAGATATTTTTCAAAATCTTGGCTTATTGTGTAGAAATTGCATTACACGTCACTTAGAAAAACCCGAGTTTAGAAAAACATCAAAATATACAATGTTCGGTCTATGAAGACATCAAACTGGGGCTTCTTTAGTGGTAATCAGATGTCATGAATTCAACAGAACCATTTTTTTGTCCATAGGAGCATCTATTTTCAATTTGTGGTGAGTTTCATCTTGCTTACCAATGCCATTCAGGGACATTAGGAAAATTTCAGCTGGAAGCATAAAAACCAAAACGAGAGATGGAATTAAGTTATGTTTTTTTAACCATGGGAACAACAACCTCCCACGAGTATATCCAACAACCCACAATATAGATATACTAACTTGTGACTTAGCAGGGACCGAGACATCTGGAATCCCACCTCGGTGAGCCTCTATCTCGGGGGTCTCTTACTGTTCAAGCCTTATCACAACGGGCCAATGAACAACCCTACCCCCCGCTGATTTTGAACCTGTGACCTCCGGGGAGATAACACATGTTCTTAACCATTAGGCCCACTCAGGTGCTCTTAATGGAATCAAGATTCATTTTCTCCAGCAATTTTGTTTGGGTAAGGGTGAGATGACTATGATGTCCACACACTCGTTGGCACATTTTTCAAAATCTTATCTTATCTTATAGAAATTGCACTTCACGTCACTTATCAAACATTATTTTAGAAAACCAACAAAATAGACAACTTTTGGTCCATGAAGCCAACGAACAGGGGTGTCCCCAATGGTACTCGGATATCACAAATTCAACAAAATGAACAATTTTTCCATCAAAGCCATGGTTTTTGAGTTATAGTGATTTTCATCTCGCTTCCCAAGTCCATTAAGGGACACTAAACAAATTTCAATTAGGAGCATAAAAACCAAAGGGAGCAACAAAATCTATTTTCATTGACCGCTGCAAGTGTGTTTTAGCAAGGGTAAGATGATTGCGATTCCCATGCACTCATTTGGAAAAAAAATTAAAATTTAAAATCTTAATTTAAATTTAAAAATTTAAAATTTAAAATCTTAACCTATCTTAATCTTTTTGGGTTTTGGACACAGAAAGCCCAAGCCCATCTTATTGTTCAGCAATACCCGCAACAAGTGAGCTCCAGTGACGAGATTAGGACCCTCTGGATCAGAGGTTTCATCACTGGATGGATGAGACTTATCTGCATACCTGTTTTGCTTCTGTTGAAGGCTTTCTTTCTCTTAATATTATTCGTAATAAGAAGACTGGCCAATCAAAGGGTTATGGTTTCATGGAGTTTGTAAGCAATGTAGCACCCCAGATGGCTCTGCAAAATTACAATGGTATAAAGATGCTCAATGCTAAAGAATTTACAGGCTAAATTGGGCAACATTTGGCGTTGAAGAAAAACGTCCCGATTATAATAGTATATTTGTGGGAGATTTGGCATCTGATGTCACGGACTACTGGTTGCAAGAGACCTTCAGAACTGTATTTTCATCTGTAAAAGGATCCAAGGTTGTTACTGATGGATTACAGGCTCTTCGAAAAGGTGTGGATTTGTAATGTTTGGTGATGAGAATGAGCGAATTCGGGCTATGATAGAGATGAATGGAATGTTTTGTTCCTCAATACCTATGCGAATAGGTCCTGCCACAAGAAAGAAGAAGACTACAGGCTATCAGCAATCGTATACTCAGCCTAAGAATGTGGTGGCCTTAGCTTCAGATAATGATCCAAGTAATACAACTCTGTTTGTTGGTGGCTTAGACTCCACTGTGACAGGCGAAATGCTGATGCAAGCATTTCGTCAGTTTGGTGAGCTTGTGTATGTCAAGATACATGTGGGTAAGCGTTGTGGCTTTGTATAGTTCAGCAACAGGTCATCTGCAGAGGGGGCATTGCAAATGTTACATGGTACAGTTCTTGGTCAACAAAAAATTAGGCTTTCTTGGGCAACAACTCCTCCTGCAAAGAAACAAGTGCAGCCTGCAGGGTGGGTTCAAAACCAACAACTAGATCCAAATCAAGTGCAGCCTGTAGGGTGGGTTCAAACCCAACAACCAGATCCAAATCAATGGAATGGAGGATACTATGGCAATGTACAAGGATACAATGTCGGTTATGATTTTACTGCACAAGCTCAAGATCAAAATATATACAATTATACTTTTCCAAATGCAAACTATTTACAACAATAAGAAGCATCCAGAATTGCAAAGGATTAAGATTTATTTGAAGGACGGATGAAGGTTTTATGGATTATTTTTTGGGGTTAATTGTAAATATTAATGGTTATTTGGGTAATTTTTTTAATTATTTTTTTCAAAACATGATAGAAAAGATTCCAACTTAATTGTCAAACGGGCAGTGTGGTATGGTTATTTCCACAACTAAGAGAATCATTTGAGTATTGTGTCATTAACCTGTTTAGGCAAACTCATAGTTAATAAAAAAAAATTGTAAAAGTTCAAAACCAATTTTTTTTAACTATTTTATTCAATCTTAAAATACAAATTTCATATTTTTTAAAATTTGTTTACTTGAAAATGACACAATCTATTACAATTATTCAAAAAATATATTTTCATTATTTTTTAAAACTACCACATACTTACTTTCATTTTTTATTTTTTTTAACCACAAATTTAAAATAACCCTTAAAATTTAAATATCGAAGACATTTATTTGTATGATCATAAAAACTTTGAAGAACATTTATTTGTATGATCATAAAGACTTTGATGATTCATATTTTTAGGTAAATTGTATTAATATTAGAATTGTCACATTTTTTTGGTTATTTTCAAAATTATAAATGAATATTATTTTTGTAACATTTTTTTTAAATAGTAATTATTATTTTCAGATAATTAAGAAAGATTATATTCATGTTAGTTTAGAGTAGTGTTAAATATAATCTGACAAAATTTAAAACATAGCAAAAATGAAAGTATTAATTTTCTATATTCACAAAGCAAATTACAACAAAGTAACTAGTTACACCAATCATCTCTCACTTTACATTAAAAGATATAGAAGACAAATTTGAAGAAAATGGATATCTTAATACATAAAATTCTTCAAATTCTTCAAATACACAAAAAACATGAAATAAGAAACATGCATCTCCTTGTCACATTATGCTTCTCTAGGAGTTGCATTATTTACACTCCTTATAACATGCATTATTCATTTTAGCGATGCCATTTTGTTGAGAAGTGCACTTCTAAGTGGTAAAGTTAGAAGATCCCACCAATGGATTAGAATTTCTAAGACTAACAAGTTCAACTTATCATCAACTTCTCATAGGTTCATATTACCCCTCTTAGGGATAAGAACACACTGTAATCATTGATGCTACACTAATCACTAGATCATCCTAGGAATCACATCAACTGAATTCCTATGCTCGTAGATCCCTCTTACATGCAACAAAAATCTCCATGCAATGGATGGAAAATTCTAGTTATGCCACTCAAGAAAACCAATAGGCAAACATTAAAGAGGAAAAACCTTGTAAGTCAAACTGTTAGATCGTTTTAGTAGTAGCTATTGCTATATTTAATACAACAATTAGATTGGAACATCAATTTTGCTCAACACTAAAAGGCAATTACATTACACCAATTCAGTTTCTTTCAAGTCGAAATTGCAAATCTAAAACATCATATCAACTTCTCTCTAACTTATAATGTGAAACTAACTTTTTCTTGAAATCTCATGATTACAACCAAAAATCCAAAAGCCTAGGGATTACAACCTCTGCTAATATATAACAATTGCTCTTTCCTACATTGCATTATCGTATTCTCATCGAGCAAGCTAATAAGAGGAGTGATGCAGTCCTACTTCCCTTTATTGTGTTGAGAAGGCACATTTCTACAACGCAAGTTGGGGGCAAGTGTATGTGTGTCCCATAAAAAAAAAATGCATCAATGTGTTGTAGCATAGTGGAGCCTGGGTGGGGGGAAGTGTCCATTTGTCCCATAAAAATAAAAAATAAGAATGCATGTGTCAGTGTGGCGTATCATAGTGGTGAGAGGGATATGTGTTGTAGTTTAATGGTGAAAGGTTTGCAGATTTGATCCCTCTTAGCTCTATGTAGAACCAGAGTTAGATAGGTCTATATTGGTAGTGTAAGAGAAGTGACATACAAGTAGGGTAAAACCCTAACCCTAAACTATACCAACAAATGGAGAGTGTGTCCAAAAGTGGAGCATTAGATACGTGTGACAAGTAGGTAGGAATATGGACACAAGTGTTAACTCACACACTACACATATTTGAATGCAACACTGCATATTTTTATGGAAAAAGTGTTTGAAATTGCATGGCCATAGGATTGTAACATAACATGAAACTCAGAAATAACATAGGATACATGTGGTAAAACCATTGATCTCATAGTGGCCCTTTTTGTATATAGAGAAATGGTGAACCTGATACTGGTGTATAAATTATTCCCTCTAGGACAGAGTTCTTTCCCTACCATTCTATAGGAATTGATATGATTGGAAAGGTCGATATTAGTGGTGATAAGCTTGTAGATGAAAGATTACTATTATTAACATAATTGAAGATCACGAGGTTCAATCTTCTGATTTATAATTTCCATCTAATTATGAATTGGTTGTTGATATTAGGGCTACTATAGCTTACAACCTTCTTATGGGTGTTAAACCTACTATTATAAGAGTAGCATCTGTAAATGTTAACATTGACAAGAGTGTGTCTATTGATGGTTAGACGATTAAAGTTGGGAATCATGATTACATACAGACTATTAGGTAGACATAAAAAAACCCAAAGGACTTTTAAGTAGACATTATAAATCCAATTCCCAAGAATCCTATTCATACTACTTGTTGTAAGGAAAGGGGTATTGATGGAGTAGTTTTTAGGTCATTTTTTGTAGTCCATATTAATCTGTTGAAGGTTAAAAATGTTTTAGCAAACAAATTGTTTTCAAACCTTTGTCTAGTAAGGTGCATATAGGATTGCAAAGATACAAAAGAATAACTAGAAATACCTGTGCCAACCATACCTTGAATCTTGTGTAACATGGTAACAACATGGAAAATCATTGAAGTGAGGATGGAACAAGCACCAAGCTTAGTTAATATGATAAAGTGTTGAGTCACTTTCTTTTCATGAATGCCTTTCAAGAGAATCGTAATAAGAACCCTCTTGGAATTCAATCCTCATAAACATAAAGTTCAAAATGAAAACAAAAATTGGAATAGATAATTATTGATCCCAATATCCTAACAAATTCATTTGGAAGCATTGACATTCCATGGTTGTAGTTCTTGCATATTCCTTTCTCGTGCTTGCTTCTACGATTGGAACCGGGATTAAGAACCATCTAGGAAATGCCACACATAAGTAGGTGAACAATGTCACCACCTCCACCACTGTTTCTTTATACATGAGAACAGAATTCGATAGCTCTCTTTAAAATGATTAAATATGATAGTTTAAATCTTTCCAAGGTTGACCTATAATCCATCATGATCACATAATCAATTCAGTGTATCCAACTATTTTGGAGTTTTGCAGTTGTGTGGGATAGAAGAACAATGTCATCTGTAAACAATAGAATAGAAATGGGATACCAAAGAGAAGAAAACACCCCCCATGGATTTTGAATTAAGATATTCAAATTCATCAATATACTCTAGAAACTCATAATATGGATTTATGTAGGAATGCAACATAATACACAAATAACCATAGAAATAAATATGCAGTGGAAATAACACTTCATTTCATTAATATCAAATAACTGAAACTTGTTTTTAGACAAGATGGAAGTATACTAGCTATAGCGCTGGTAGCTTATCTCTAAGAAGAGATGTGGCAGCCACATGCCTTTGAAATCTATGTTACAATGAGGCTCGAAGGCTTATATATTATTGAGAATCAATGGAAAACCCTACAAATCCAAAAACCTAAACCTAGGAGGTGAAACGCTAGAATGTGGGCCCCGTTGGGTAACTTGGTACATCAATTTCCCGGGGTTGTAACTTTGGAATACTATCTCTGTTTGACGCACATGATACATCGTTAGAAAGATCTATGGAAGGAATACTTCCAATAATGGCAAATATGAAGTCCAGAATGGATTCATATTTGCTCGACCATTCGATGCCGAAAAAACGTCGTTTAGGGCTTCAAAATAGCTTCGAAAGTTTAGGACTCGAAAACTGCCAAAAGTAGTAAACTGTGTTACAATTAAGGAAACTGAAAAACTGAAAGAAACAATGGTGGGGGTCCAAGTGGAATAGGTGGGTGGCCACCAATATCCTCCTGGATCAACTCAGCTTCCAACCTAGCATTGTTCTTCCACATTTTTTGTTGAATTGACTATTATAGTTTACTTTTTTTTAATCTCAACCAAACAAGATAAAATAAAAACTCAACATAAAACATCCTAACTTTGCTTCAATTGTCCTTCCCTTTTACACCCTTCATATCTTTTACATAGAAACTATCATAAAGTACACTCCCAATAACCTTATGAGAACCCATTCTTCTAGAACCAATAAGCATCCAAAATATAAAAAAGAAATGAACCAATTACAATCTTTATAAGAAAGAAAGAAAAATATATTACGACAAGTCAAAAATGTTAAAAGGTTGAAAATCCCAAATTTTTAAACAGAGTTTTTGAAGGTACATCTATCTTTTAAACTATTTGGATGGACTCCACAGACTTAATAAAGGTATCAACGTTTTTTAAATGAAGGAAATTGTGAAACTATGTATTACAAATCAAATGATAGTGAGCATTGCTTCAAAGTAAAAGTTATTGCACAAACAAAGTGAATACCTACCGTGGTTTTCCAAATGCATTCAAAGCTTTAGATAATCTTTCCTATTCTCTTTGCCATGTTTCTAGATCTCCCAGGTGTTTTTTAGGCATATGATTTATTTAAACAAGAAATGTCATTACATAGTTCAAGAAAACAGAGCACAATATGTTAATGTTCATTTCTTTCAAATTTATATAGACAAAAGAAAAATCTCTCACATAAATAGTTATATTTATTCTGCAAACAAGAAATATATGTTTCAATAAGTTAAATGACCATAGCAAGACGATATTGGAAGGGAATTCATTGGCCAATGCATTCCCCTTCATGGTTGAGCTTCTATGCTTATGCATTTCCTAAAAGTGGATGAGATTTATCAAGTACCCAGTGCCCTTTTTGTATATAGAGAAATGTACCTATTTCTTCATTCTCGATCTCATTTCAGGCATGGGTTTTTAGCATCCATGTCAAATCTCACTCGGTCTACTCTCTATCACATTGAAATCTGTTCTAAAATTGGGTTTATCCGCTGCATAATCATAGAGAAGCATATTATCATGGTTACTACACTTTCCAGGTTTGACCCAACTTCATGGGTGAATCACAGGCCACATTTGACCTGCAAGTACTCATGATTCAAACAGGGACCTGGTTAGTGCATGTGGTTCATTGATAAGTTAACAAGTTTGATTCATTTTCCTGCCTAAAAAAATCATGGACAATTTATAGTAGCCAAGTTTTTCCCAAGCTAAGTCAAACTCTTGACCTTTTAACCTTGTTGAGTTTTTTTCTTGTGCCAAAGTCTGGTCAAAGGTCCTTGACAATGGTTTTTTGAAAGGTCCTTGTCAATGTGCCATCTGATGAGCTTGTCTCGGGTGAATGCCTTCCTGATGTACTAGGGTCATCATCATCAGTGGCATCTCCAATCCTCCCCTTCTTGTTATTAGCCAGGCATATCTCTAAGAGCAAAGTGAAAACATAACTTCGAATCCAGGCAAGGATATATCACATTTCAAATAAAATTTAAGACTACAAAAGGACGAGATAAAAGAATTTCATCTGGTAAAGTAATGATAAATCTTGGAACTTTTACCTTTTTCTATATCAGTATTTGGCCCTTCAAAAATTTGTCTTTGAAATGATATAGATGGCATACTTTCATAATTGCCATATTTGTTTTCATCTTTCACCTAGTCATGCACCAACTCATTCAAATGAGGCCATTGCTCTAGATTTTCTCTTAGCTGTTAGCCAAAAAAAAATGACACGCAGAGATTAAAATGACTAATATCTTCATAAGATGCAAAATATTTTCAGTAAGCTGCACCTCAATCGAGTATTAAATACTAAGGGAGAAACACTTTTCCAGCCATTAACTTTGACCAATACCATACATAAACTGGCAAGTTGGAAACTAATCATCCAACAACAACATTGTTGGTCTTCATCCAACTTGAAAAAGATGGTGTTAGAAATGACATGCAAGAAAATAACACATTTTTATTTGGCACTTGCAGATAAACACCAATCAGTTAATTTCGGTGCCTTGTAAAACCAACCAGAACACACACAAACATGATAACATAACATCACGTATCAGAAAAAAGTAAAGCAATAATTGTTCAAGATTTAATTAAGGTGAAAACAGGAAAAATGCGCAGAAATTCAGAAATATACACCAATTGAAGAGAGAGCTGCATTTAATGCATATCACATATACATTATAAAAGTTTAAATACCAATACATATATAACCAGAGAAATACTACCAAGAAGGGCTCTTCAAAGAAATGGACGATCAAACATTGACAGGACTGAGTCCACAACAGAAAGTGTGGCCAATAGATCAAGTATTCAGCAATGTTTTAAAACTCGGAACCAGAAGTTGAACCAGTCGAGGGCCAACTCTGACTGGAACCGGAACCGGAACCGGCAATAAACCATAGCGGTTTGATTTTAATGGCTCACGCTATTTTATATATATATATATATATATATATTTGTAATTTTACAGTTTTAATAAAAAATATATATATTTAACATTTCAAGCTATGATTTCAAACTATTACAGACATAATATAGAAAGTCTATTCATGTATATACCATATAAGGGTGAATATATTAAAATGGCACCAAGTGCAATACATAATTGAATAAAAATTGACATATGGATGTATGACAAATGGCTATGTAGAAACTTTAATATAA
Organism: Pseudotsuga menziesii; assembly: GCA_001517045.1. Classification (NCBI taxonomy): domain Eukaryota; kingdom Viridiplantae; phylum Streptophyta; class Pinopsida; order Pinales; family Pinaceae; genus Pseudotsuga; species Pseudotsuga menziesii. The sequence continues at coordinate 408,377 of LPNX011092235.1, read as the reverse complement.
AATCAACAAAATGAACCATCAAGCCTCTATCATTAGCATCCCATTACTACATGTACACCAAGGCACTTGTTGATGCTTATGTCTAATATTGTTGATCATGTTGGGAAATAGCTCGTAGAGCTTGTGAAAAAATAGAAAATACCCTATGTTTCTTTTTAAGGCCAATTTTGAGGGGAAAATGGATTTTACAAGTGAACTAGAATATGTCTTGCATTCCCAAATATTTCAGGTCCTAAGGTTGATTAATGTTTGAACAAAAGGCCTAGACCTTTGTGGAAAGTAGATCAGTCCATAGCTAGAAGGGAATGAAACATGGAAGGTACTCTTGCAAAAATACATTTGTCAGTTCACCAAATGGAAAGTGAGGATGGTAGGTATTAAAACCTCCAAATATACTCATCACACGATCAACCATCATAATTAATAGTGGGGATAATCCCTCCAAAGTCTATTCATCACCATGTCCCTAGTGAAAATTAAGGGACCCAGATGACTTATAATATTTGACAAACCTGTGAAGCAATAAACCCATGACTTCATTGGAGAGGGGAACAATTTAGGTCTAGCTTATCAATGAATGAACACCCTCTTGGGTAATGCAAATAACCTACTAGTTTAATGGTGACTTCCTCATTGGTTTGGTCTTTGGTACCTATAATTCACCCCTAAAAAACAACTAAATTTCCCACGTTTTTCGTATAAAACCCTATAATCCCATTCAAAGTATGTGGGACTTGATGAATTAAGATTTTATGGAATCAAAAAAACAATTACTCATTGAGTGAATAAAATAAAAAATGGAGCAAATCCTATGTATATCTCATCAAAATAGCCACTACCAAAGTTTGTTCCCAAGTCTGTACTTGTTTCTTACGTGTGACTCCATGTCACAGGATGTCATAATTTTAGACCCTATGGGCACACATTCGAGGTCAATATGCACATTCCAGTACCTACAATCATGTCCCAACACCCCACACACATTTCAACATCTACACGTGTTCTAGCTATGTGCATACACTTTGTCATCATGAGATTTGCGGAAATGACAATATTTTGATGAAGATCTCTATGATAAACTAGAATCTGAAAATATATATATGCACAATGATATTTAAAAAGTTTCCTTTCAAGCTATGTTTATCTCAAATTGTTCCCTTTGGCATTAAAGTGCATTCTACAGGAAGCATAGTATAGCTACTTGGCAAAATCAATGAACCAACAACATACTTGGTTGCAATGATAAATAATCAAGTTTTACGCAATCAAGCACTAGCAAAATGAAGTCAAGAAATATAACAAGGATACCATATTTGGAATATATTGGGAAAAATTCCTGTAATGAAAATCTCAATAAAGGGTTGGGGTCTTGTATTTCAGACCTGTAGAAATGACCTTATGGTCGTTGGAGGCCAGAGAAGACTTGAAGGTTTTCAAAATATAGAGTTGAATTTCTGGCATCCTACACTTGAAGGAGGAGCTTTGAAATGGAATTTGATAACAATTAAGGAATATGCATGAGTTCTCACATATGAAACCAACCTATTGGCATTGATTCCTCATTGAATGGTTATCAAAAATATATTTGATATTTTTCCACTTGCATATTTAGCCTATCAAAACCTATGTGTTGGAACATTGAATTCTCTACCAGATCTTAGTAATGATCTGAACAAGGAAAATTCCTTTGTCGTAGTAGTGTCTCTTAAAATTCGTGGAAGATTGAGAAATGTAATACTGTGAACATGCGACAGAGTATATTACAAAATATCTAGTAAGCAAGAGCAATATTAGCAATGGGGATTTACAGATGTTTGGAGAAGGAAATATCATTGGGACTCTATGGTGTTGAATCCTCCAGCCAACAAAGTAGCAATTCCACATTACTAGTATTCAAATTCCACATTTCGAATATCAACAATAAAGATCAACCCCATATTCAAGGGAATCAAATTAAGCATTTCTAGGCAGTCATTTAACAGGAGGTAGTCAAAGGAGGGACAAATAATAGAGTATAGGATGTCAAAGCATATTTGGGTCATAGATTGAACACTTGAAAGCTACAGGATTCCAAGAAATCATCTCCATATTTATGGCAATAGTGGGGCATATATCCCCAAATTTCAGGTAGAATATTAGTTGACAGTTATAGTCAAACCTTATATTTTGAGGGAATCGAACTCAACAGCAGTACTAGCGTTTAGCAAATCAACTCCATGTCATAGATTTGAAGGAAACTAACGAACAAACACAACAACAGTACCAAGGTTTGGAAAATCAACTCCAGGTCATAGATCTGAAGGAAATTAACGAACATGTTCCTCACTGCTCGGCTGAGCATATCCTGATCATATCTAAATTGCTAGTAAGGGAAATATTAGGATCATCTGAATCGAATATTCATTTATTTAACCAAAAAGATAAATATGGTGAGAGATTTCATAATAAATAAACAAGGGGATATGTTGGCTTACTGTGAGAGGGATTCCTTCCCATTTCGTGGTTATATGACATCTATATGTCAATCTTTGAGATGCATACACCATCAATCCTAATATGTTGTCAGGTTGTGTCCTTCCGTATGTGAATATTGGTTCATCGATTTCAAAATGAGATCATGAGGCTATCCATTTCATCCATTAAACCTTGGTTCATAAGCATCAGCCACATCAATTCTTAATCAAGTCACCAGTTTGAATACATCGGCCTTGAAACCATGATGGGTCTGTTTGTTTTCTCCATGCGAAGCTGCCAAGGATGATATAAACCCTTAACACCACATTCCCTTGGCCTTCACTATGTTCTACTGTTGAAATATTGTAACTTCGAAGAATATTCTATATGTATCTTTTTGTGGTCCCCGATGATCCTACCGGGAGAACCACTTGTATTACATTGTACCCCGATGCTCCTAATCAGAAGAACTAATAAGAGTCATGAGGTAGTCCCCTCTAATTGTAAAGGTGGGTCATCAGCACCCCAGTGTGGTTACTTGAGCCTACATGTGTAACTCGAGCCTATGTGTCAAATGAGTTAACTTAAGTGAATGGATGTATATAAATAGAGATGTAGTGCTCCTCATTTGACACACACACTCTCACTTGTGTAGCGCATTAGTGGAGAAGAGAAGTAGCTGGAGAAGGAGGAGGATCATGCTTTGATCTCCTTGCTGGTTTTATCTTTTATCTTTTTGGGGCATCTATATTGAGGAAGCTTTTGCTGGGTTTTTCCCTTTAGGGTTTTCCCAGGATAAATCTTTGTGTTCCTTTTGTATGGTTGTGCTTGTCTATCTTTCAGTGATCCTGTTTATATGCTTTTTGTTATGAAAATGAAATGAAATACTAATGTCTTAGCTAAGCATATGGAAATTTAACATGGTATCAGAGCTAACCTGAGAAGAAGACATTGTGCAGCTGCAGAAGCTAGGGCTTCTTACTTTTTGGGTCTCTCTCCACAATCGATCAGCAAAAATATGCTAGGATGACTCTCCATTGAAGGGTGCATCTTTCTGTCGAAGCGGAATTCGATTCCAAGCATTTTCAGTTTTCAATGTGGAAATTAGGGCTTTCTACAGAAGAGGAATTTTTGAGTGAGACCAGCATAGGATTTTTCTCCTCATCAAAACCAAATATTAGAGACCTGGATCAAGAAATTTGGTTGGGTGAAACTACGGGAAAGTCAAACCCTAGTTTGACCTCGAGCTAGAAAAACCCTAAATACTAAAACTGCTACGTTTTGGTACATTCGCTATATTCCGTGATTGGTGAAGGATCGGGAGCTGAAAATTTTAGGGGACTAAGATAAAATCCTAATGAACACTGTGTCCAAAATTCATCCTCATATTCACTGTATTCCAGGAGATATGTTCTCTCCAAGTTAGGGTTCAAGCCTCTTCCAGAATTCATCCCTAAACAGGACACCTGGGGAGAATTGAAATATCTTGGGCTATCGAGGTCCAAATTGAATTCCTGAAGATGTTCTAGAAATGAAATGGACTTTAATTTCGGTGGTCCGAATATCAGACTCAGAAGATGAACTAGTGACACGTGGCATGCCGTACAACTTCACTATTTTGAACAGTCCTGTAACAGGTCACCTTGGGAAAATGATCATAAATCCCAAATGGTGAAACCAATTCTGATTAAACCTATGGATTTGGATATGGGACATGTGAGGTTATCTCAGTAAAAAATTTCAGACATAGAGGATCATTAATTTCGGAGATATCACAGAAACAGTAACAGGCATTTCTGCAGAAGAAATTGGAAATCTAGGGCTTCCTGTTCCGGGAGCTTCCCTCCACTGTTTTCAGAAAAGGAGTACATTGGAAAGCTCCATTTGAAGAGATCTATCTGTATATCCATTCAGATCTGAAAGATTCCAATTTTTGAAAATTAAGGTTTCTGTGACAAACCATAGATCAGCGAGCTTTGGAACCAAGACGGACACCTCAAATCGGTAAGATCTAATCCTTTGCTATTTTCATTTGAGGTTCTCATTTCAAAGTGATCTATCACATCAGCTTGATGATAAGCTTGGTGAAGTTGACAAATTCCAAGCCTAGAAGTATATGATCTCTCTGAATAAAATGGTTTGGACACGAGTATAGAGGTTCCAGTTCCAGAGGGAGATGAGGCTAGAAGCCTTACTCAAGAAGAACTTGGTCAAGGCCAAGAAGATCATTTCTGATTTA
>LPNX011092235.1:329213-402888 GCA_001517045.1 Pseudotsuga menziesii | reverse complement strand
TTGTGATGGATCGAGACTTTACCAAGAGTAAAGTGGGTTCCAACCTTCAAGGTTGAATGCAGAAGACTAGGATATGTTGATGACTTGAGAAGACAAACTAATAGAAGATGTTATGATACTAGAATGATGTTTGGGATATAGTACTCAAATCAGAAAGCAAGAATGTGGTATATTCCAAATGGATTTGCAAGATAAGATATGTTGCTGATAGAAGTAAGGTAAGAGTTGTGGCTAGAGGTTTCTATCAGAAAGAGGGAATTAATTTTGAAGAGACACTTACTCCAGGAAGCAAGGTACACTTCCTTCAAAACTATCATGGTAGTTTCTTCCATGATAAAGTAAAGACAAGCCTTCCTTAATGGTATGATCGAATAGTCACGAGGATTTGAAGTTGAAGACAGATGGAATCAAGTATGCAAGTTGAAGAAGGCCCTCTATGGCCTGAAGCAAGCTCCCAGAGCTTGGTATGGAAGAATAGATAGTTTCCTGATGAGCATGGGCTTTGCCAAGAGTAAAGTCGATCCTAACCTTCCTTACAAGTTTGTAGAAGATGTACCTATCATTCTATTACTATATGTGGATGACTTATTCTTGACAGGGAATGAGAAACAGATCATGGAAAGCAAGAAGAAACTAGCAGAAGAATTTGAGATGAAAGACCTTGGGTTAATGCATTATTTCCTAGGTCTGGAAGTATGGCAAAGTTCAGAAGGAATCTTTCTCAACCAGGGAAAGTATGTGGTAGAGATATTGAAGAGATTCAATATGTTGGAATGCAAAGTCATGGCCACACCCATGGACTCCAACCTGAAGCTGTTAGCTGATGACTCATTAGAGTTAGTGGATGTAACTCACTATAGACAGATCATTGAGTCATTGATGTACTTAACAAATACCAGACCAGACATTTGTTTTGCTGTGAACACCTTAAGTCAATATCTTGCTCAACCAAGACGGGTTCACCTAGTAGCTGCAAAACATGTGATGAGATATCTGAAAGGGACTATAGACTTTGGTCTATACTATGATTGTAGCCATGAGTATATTTTGTATGAATACACAGATGCATATTGGGCTGGAAGTATCTCAGACAGGAAAATCACATCAGGGATATGCTTTTGTTTGAGGTCTGCTATGAGTTCATGGTTTAGCAGGAAACAGTCCAGTGTTTCTCTTAGCACGGTTGAAGCAGAATACATACCAAATTGCTCTACTAAGTTGTGAAGCCATATGGCTTCAGAAGCTGATATCAAGTCTCTTTGACCTGAAGATGGACACATCAATGATTCTATGTGATAACCATAGTTGTGATGACAAAGAACCCTGTGTTCCGACGTAACACGTAGAAATCCGGTATTTCTACATACAAGATAAGATGAAGATGATGATACTGCAGATGCAGATGATGGTGATTTAGTATTTCTATACTGAATATAGAGATGATGATGTTTCAGTATTCCCATACTGAAGATATAGATGATGATGATTTCAGTATTCCCATACTGAAGATATAGATGATATTTCAGTATTTACATACTGTAGATATAGATGATGGTGATTCTGTATTTCTATACTAAATATAGAGATGATGATGCTTTCAGTATTTCTATACTGAAGATATAGATGATGATGCTTTTAGTATTCGCATACTGGAGATACAGATGGTGATAGGTCAGTATTCAAATACTGAAGATGTAGATGATGATCGTTTGGATGATGATGTATTGACAAAGCCTCTGCCTCAAGTAGAGTTCGAACACTTTCAAAACAAGCTTGGTGTTGTTCGGAAAGGCCTTCCTCGAAAGGGGGAGTAGTGATGTTGCAGTGGGATTGTATCATCCCTGGGCATTTTCTCTAAAGTGATCCAGAGACCTCGGTCCTCGAGAATGAAGAGGGATTGTGTCATCCTAGGACATCTGTCCATAATAGATCCGGTGACTTCGGTCCTCGAGAACGTGGTGGGATTGTATCATCCTTGGGCACTTGCCCTAAAGTGATCCGGAGACCTCGGTCTTTGAGAATGAAGAGGGATTGTATCATCCTTGGGCACTTGCCCTAAAGTGATCCGGAGACCTCGGTCTTTGAGAATGAAGAGGGATTGTATCATCCCGGGACATCTGTCCATAATAGATCCGGAGACCTCGGTCTTCAAGAATGAAGAGGGATTGCATCATCCTTGGACGTAAGTCCTAAAGTGATAGGGAGTGATTATCCTGTAATTGTATCCAGTGACTTCGGTCGTCGAGAATGTGGTAGGATTGCATCATCCTTGGACTCAAGTCCTAAAGTGATAGGGAGTGATTATCCTGGAATTGTATCCAGTGACTTCGGTCGTCGAGAATGTGGTAGGATTGTATCATCCTTGGACTCAAGTCCTAAAGTGATAGGGAGTGATTATCCCGTAATTGTATCCGGTGACTTCGGTCGTCGAGAATGTGGTAAGGATTGCATCGTCCTTGGAATTAGTCCTAAAGTGATAGGGAATGATTCCCCGTAATCAATCCGGTAACTTCGGTTGTCGAGAATGTGGTGGGATTGTATCATCCCTGGACTTTAAGTCCAAAAAATATCCAAATACTTTCTGTCTTTGAGTTGTGGATTGCAGGTTGTTGCTGATGATGATGATGACGTACCGATCAAAAGATCAAAGTATGATGATGATGACGTACTGATATAAAGATCAGAGTATGATGATGACGCACTATGATGATGATGTTTCTGATCGAAAGATCAGAGTATGATGATGATGTTTCTATATTGATGATGATATTGCTGATCGAGAGATCAAAGTACTGAAGATGTTGCTACTGATCGAAAAGTCAAAAATGCTGAAGATGTTGCTGATTGAAAGGACAAAATGCTGAAGATGTTGTTGCTGATCGAAAAGTCAAAGTGCTGAAGATATTGCTGAGCGAAAGGTCAAAGTACTAAAGATGTTGCTGCTGATCAAAAAGTCAAAAATGCTGAAGATGTTGTTGATCGAAAGGACAAAATGCTGAAGATGTTGTTGCTGATCGAAAAGTCAAAGTGCTGAAGATATTGCTGAGCGAAAGGTTAAAATGCTGAAGATGTTGTTGCTGGTCGAACAGTCAAAGTGCTGAAGATGTTGCTGAGCGAAAGGTCAAAATGCTGAAGATGTTGTTTCTAATTGAAAGATCAAAATGCTGAAGATGTTGCTGATGATGAAGACTGAAGATTGAAGATGAAGACTACATGATGTTGAAAAGCTTCCAATGATTTATAGATGTGTTACCCTGCTGATGTTGATGATGTCCCCTATCTCTACTCTTGTTGTTGTTGATGTTGTTGTAGAATACCCTTCTCGTTAAGGGGGAGTGTTGAAATATTGTAACTTCGAAGAATATTCTATATGTATCTTTTTGTGGTCCCCGATGATCCTACCGGGAGAACCACTTGTATTACATTTTACCCCAATGCTCCTAATCGGAAGAACTAATAAGAGTCATGAGGTAGTCCCCTCTAATTGTAAAGGTGGGTCATCAGCACCCCAGTGTGGTTACTTGAGCCTACATGTGTAACTCGAGGCTACGTGTCAAATGAGTTAACTTAAGTGAACGGATGAATATAAATAGAGGTGTAGTGCTCCTCATTTGACACACACATTCTCACTTGTGTAGCACATTAGTGGAGAAGAGAAGTAGCTGGAGAAGGAGGAGGATTAGGCTTTGATCTCCTTACTGGTTTTATCTTTTATCTTTTTGGGGCATCTATATTGAGGAAGCTTTTGCTGGGATTTTCCCTTTAGGGTTTTCCCAGGATAAATATTTGTGTTCCTTTTGTATGGTTGTGCTTTTCTATATTTCAGTGATCTTGTTTATATGCTTTTTGTTATGAAAATGAAATGAAATACTAATGTCTTACCTAAGCATATGGAAATTTAACATCTACTTGCTAAAGTCCACGTCCACGAAGACCAAAATGCCAATAGTAGGGAACCGTGAGGGGTCCGTTCTTTTATCCATGTGAAGCTTCCAAGAATGATATAAACCCTCAAAACCACATTCCCCTCGCCATCACTCTGTGCTACCCTTCCATCCACGATGTCAATAACAGGTAGTTTGACAGGTTTTGGCGCCTACAAATGGATTTTTAGTTTTTTGAAATTGGTGTAAAATGTTTCTTTTCAAATTTTAATCTAAGGTGAAGAGATGGCTAAAAACTAGAGACATGAAATTTCTTATTAAAAAAGGCACTCAACTTCATAACTTTAGGCAAAAAGTTTCCAACTTTACAAGATGGACCATGTTTTTATACCTAAAAGTTTTTGCATCTTTTCACCATCTTAAGAGATGGTTTGCCTTTCATCAACAATTTGTGTAGATGACTAACATTTCAAGACGACTCAACAACCTCACACTAATGGGTGGGTAGAAGCCATGATATAAGCATGCATGGAACTGGATAAACAATGTAATGGGAAGAGAGGGGTTAAGTTGCGTAGGGAACTATCTATCCAACCAATAATGAATCTCTCCTTATAGGGTGCTACGTTCACTTGGCACTAAATGGCCTCCCCATATACTTGGCATTGGGAAAATATCTTCTTCGATTCATATGAATAGTTTAAATAAGTAAAAATCAACCCAATTGAGCAATACATGTTTGAGCACTTTTAAAGATAGAGAGTTTATATAAAAGATGCATAAGCTCATAAGGGCCCAACTTATCGATCATTGATCCCACTTGAATATTTTAGCACCTTGAAAATCGATCATATCTAATTGGATATAAGTCTTTCATGCAACCGTTGCTATGTATACAACCTATATTTCAGTACAATTCAACATCATGCATATTTTGAATAAAGGAAGTTCCTTATTCAACTGTAACAAATCATCAACTCATGTGCATCATGAGATGCAATTTTCTTTTAAATTTATAAAAGAAAGTTCTATATGTAATGGTCCCTCAGTGTGTGTGAGCATTAATAATCACAAGTGATGGTGGGTTGCAGTTTTAGCTTGAACAATTCATGCATGCCACTACCTCAATGTAGTTTTGTTAATTTGATGCTAAAAAGAGAGCTTGTTAACATCTATATGCTATCGAACCAAATGTTCTATTCAAGCAGATGACAATGGTATTTTCATACATCTAATATTTTAATTTATATTTTAGATCAGAATTTGACTTTAAAACCAAACCATCCTATTAAGTTATGAAACAATTAATAGATAAAACACAATAATTTAAATTAATGAACTTGTACATCTAGTGACCTATTAAAAAAATTATAAATTTAATAATATTTATATTTAATTATTCATAATATGTAATTATAGAAAAATTTCAAATTGATATATTATTGTTATTTAAAATATTCAATTATAAGTAAATTTTAATAAATATTTACTAATTTGTAAAATTAAAATCAATAACTTTTATATAAAATTAACATTCTATTTTTGCTACTTTTATTTTAAATAAAAATAATATTCTATACATTAGAACCATCGTATTATTTATATTTTATTATTATATAAAAATAATATTCTATAAATTATAAGTAAACATTATGTCATTTGTATCTTTGTATTATATAAAAACAATATTCTATATATTATAGGTCATTATTATAATTTATAAGCGGTATACATTTACATATGATATTTGACTTGATGTATTGGGAAATTAATATACTAGCACAACTTCTTAACAATATTCTATATATTAAAAGTCACAAGTTAAGTGTTACTAATAAGTTATCAATTACTTATTCTTGCCTTATTCTAGTTAAATGAGTTATTTTCACAAACAACAAGTTATCCATGTATCGGAGGAGTTATCCATGTATCAGAGGAGTTATCCATGCATCAACTACCAAATATCACATCAATTATTTTTTATATTATTTTTTTAATAATTGTTTATTTTTAATTTGTAACAGCTCCCACATAATCAATTTGGAGAATACAATTGTCTCATACTAGTGCAATAAAGAAAAAACATAGGTTCTTGTCCATGCTTAAATCTCAAATAAAAACACATATAGATGTAATTAAAATATAATAATTATTTCCATAATCTATAGTAAAATTTAAAATTTTAATATAAACTTAATATGTATTTTTTAACTATATTTAAATTAATAAATGATATTAGTTAAAATATTTTGGATTTTTTTTACAACATTATGCATAGTTTTGTAAAACTTTCAATTTAATTTTGTTTCAACTCTTTAAAACATATTTTATTTCAAATAAGGTAAGATTACCAAACTATATTCTAAAGAAAAGACAAAAATGACAGAATTATATATATATTCCCAGGGATGAGAAGTTCAGAAGAAGGCAATAAGAAAACTTAAAGCGGACAGAACTTTAGATAAAGGAGTTATATGAAAACAACAGAGAAGGAGTCTTTAGTTTGAGAGAACTAGAAGAGCTCAAAGAGATGGAAGGGAGGAAAGAAGCACTCCTACTGCAATAAGAGAAGAAATGGAGGCTTAAAAGCAGAGATATGTGGCTAGTAGAAGGGGATCAGAATACAAAGTAATTCCACAGATATGCCTCTTAGAGAAAAAGCATCAATATAATCCATGAGATTAGGAATTCACAAGGCTTTTGGGATAAGTCCTTTCAAGAAAAAACACAGGAAGCAAAGGAACATTTCCAAGATCTGTTTAAACAGCCAGCAAGATGTCCAATAGTCGAGATGTTAGAAGTACTAGAATTGTTCCCTAGGGATATTACAGAAGAGATGAACGAAGATTTAACTAAAGACATAACAGGGGAAGAGATACAATATTACACTCCTTTCAAAAAGGAAAGAGTCCTGGACCAGATGGGTTCACCTTAGAGTTTTTTCTAGGGTTCTATGACAAGATAAAGGAGGACATTTTGGCAGTAGTCCAGGAATCTAGAAGAGCAGGGAAGGTGCTAGGAAGCATGAATGCTACCTTCATAGCCCTAATCCCTAAAAAGTAGAAGGCTGAATCCTTTGAGGACTTTAGACCAATCTCATGCTGTAATATTATTTACAAAGTGATAGAAAAGGTCATAGCTCAAAGGATCAAACCTATCTTAAGAAAGGTTATAACAGAGGAGCAATTTGGCTTTATGGAGAATAGGCAAATTCTGGATACAGTTTCTCTAGCACCAGAGGCAATACATTCCATTAAGAAGGAGAAACAATTTTTTTTCTCCTTAAAGCTAGATATGTACAAAGCCTATGACAGGGTGAGTTGGACCTTCATCAGATTAATCCTCATTAAATTAAAGATGAACATGGAGATGGTTGAATGGATAATGGGTTGCATCCAATCCACATCCTTCGTAGTTTTGATCAATGATTCTCCTTCTAGTTTTTTTAGAGCTACAAGAGGAATCAAGTAGGGGTGCCCTTTATCCCCATTTATATTCCTCTTGGTGGCTGATGCCTTGAGCATGCTAATCCTGAAAGCAAGGAATGAAGGTGGGGTGATAGGAGTCAAAGTGTCAAGGACAGATGAAGTAACACACATCCTGTTTGTAGATGATGTTTTGGTTTTTGGGATAGGATAAGAAGAGAACCTGAAGGATTATGCCATTCTGATAAAAAAATATAAGAAGGAAACATGGATGATGATCAATATAGAAAAATTGATGTTGGCCCACAATGAGTTTCCATATGAACTAATTAAAAAGTTAAAAGAGATCCTAGCCTACCCAACCAAATCAATGTCTGAAGGTTTCAAGTACTTAGGGTTTCTCCTCAAACCCAACAGTTATGTTTTTAAGGATTGGATGTGGCTTTATCAAAAGGTAGAGTCTTGTGTCTCTTCCCGGGAAAATAGATTTTTGTCTAGAGCAGGAATATTGGTCTTAATCAAGGTTGTACTTCATAGCATCCCTATCTACTGGGCTTCTATAGCCTACATTCCCAAAGGAATTTTGAAAAAAATCGGGAAAAAATGCTTCGCTTTCCTGTGGACAACAAGAAAACAAATCAATGGCATTCCCATGGCTAAATGGACTTCCTTAGCCCTACCCAAGGAATTAGAAGGTTGGGGAACCAAGAACCTTCCTCTATTCACCAAAGCACTGGAAGCTAAATCCCTTTAGAGGCTTGTGCAAAATTTAGATACCTTGTGGGGTAGGGTTGTATGCTCAAAATATTGTCCAAACATGAACATGACAAACTGGATCAGAAGCCCTAATAAATCCTTCAAAAATGGATATGTGGGATGGAAAAATATGGTCTTAGCATTCCCACTCATTGGAAATTGGAAAGCATGGGAAATTGGGAATGGGAGAAGTGTAAGGTTAGGGCTAGACCCCTGGGCAGGTGCAGGAGAGGAGTTCAGGCTTCCCCCACTAATACATAATATCAAAATTGCGACGGTTTTTCGTTGTTATTTCCATGTTTTGTCGTCTCACTTGCGACAATAACGGTCGTGATGTTTCGTAGCACTTATTTCGTGGATATATTGACAAATGTTATAAGCATAGAGACAAAAAATGGCTACCACGTGTCTTCTATACGATGGCCTTGAAATTGATTTTTTAGAATTCATTTTCTATGTTTCGATGCTCTATTGACATAGTTTTGTCCCTATAACGACGAAAATATGGCCAAAAACTGCAAGAGAAAATCTAGTTTCCACGCCAAAACGTGGAACACGTTCAATGGACATGTGTCTCTCTATTGACAAATTCTAGAATTTGAATAGAAAATTATTCCACACATTCGTCGCTCTATTGACAACGTTATCGTCCCTATAACGACGAAAATATGGCCAAAAAATGCTAGGAAACTTTTTGTTTCCACGCAAAACCGTGGAGCACGTTCGAAGAATGTTTGTCTCTCTATCGACGAATTCTAGAATTTGAACAGAAATTTCTTCCACGCGTTCGTCGCTCTATCGACCAATTTGTCGTCCCTAGAACGACGAAAATATGGCCAAAAAATGCTAGACAAAATTTTGTTTCCACGCAAAACCGTGGAACACTTTCGACAAAAGTTTGTCTATCTATCAACGAATTCTGGAATTTGAACAGAAATTTCTTCCACGCAAAACCATGGAAAACCAAACACTTTCAATGAAATCTGCAAGTTGAACGGTAATTATTCCACAAAAATTCATCGCTATAGCGACGGTATTCCTGCAAATCCACCCTAGGTTTCAACGGTTTTGCAGTACCCGCGACGAAAGTTGGTCGATATTGAGAAGAAACCTGGAGGTTTAAAAAAAAAAACCGTGGAAATGCACCTTCCTTTCCACGGTTTTGGATCTTCAATAAGTGTTTGTGAGCAAATACATACTATATTTTAAAGACAAAGAAATGGATAAAATATAACATATGAAAGGTGATTTATAGAAAATAAATATATCGGGAAAGTAAGATATGGGAAAATACATATTGAAGTAAAAGGAAAAAAAATAAATGGGAAGTTCAGGAGGGAGGTCAAAAAGTGTTAACTGACTCTAAAAAAAAGGCATAATGATTTAAAAAGTGCCCAAAAGTACCCAAAGTGACCCGAAGCACCCTAATTATTGCCTCAAAAACTATTTTCCCATTAGGATGTACAAATTCATAATAATTGGCTAAAATACATAATTAGAGGCTAAAGTGGCACCTCTTAGAGCGGATTCAATGACAAGGTAGGAGGGTACATCTATAAAAATACCATCGATAAAATACATTGTAACCACCATAGGAATCGTATAAACATTAATTAAATGATATTCTAGGCACCACAAAGAGCTGATTTCTATGATAAGGTAGGGGGGTACATCTATAAAAATACCATCGATAAAAGACGTAGGAACCACTGGGCTCGGATCAACTTAATGTGATCCTAAATTAGTTTAAGCCCACTGGGGCTTAAAGAGCTCACAAGGGCTTGGAAGGATGCCCACAAAGCTTGGAAGAAGCCCACAGAGGCCTGCAGATACCCGCAGAAGCTTAAAGAAGCCCACAAGTCAGAAGTAAAGGAAGACCATGTTCTAAAGATGAAGGGAGATCGAGCTTTGAAGAATGAGGAAGCCTGCAGGTGTAAATGAAGCCAGAGAAGGTCAAGCTTGCAATTTTTGGAAGAGATGAAAATGAAAAACTGATCCTTCTTATGCAACCACCTCAAGCATGGCCAAAATCGGTCAAAGTTAGTACCAAATATGCCCGAAAGAAAAAAAAAGTCCCTTGAGCACATGATAGGAAAGAGACATGTTAATCAACAAAAAATTGACAATTTATTTCTATTCTTTTACTATGCATGATCTCATATAACAAACAATTCATCATAGATCACCTTTTGGAATTAATCAAAAGCAGGTTGGACAGTTGAGCATGCAATTTGTAGTTTGGAAACCATATCATAATTTCCTTGGAGACACTCCTCGTGAAATATCATCACTTGCTTTACTACGTGTGAAGAGCTACTAGTGATAATTCATCATACTACAAAAAAAATAAGGTGCATTGAATTGTCTTTATTGAAAAATAAATAAATAATAAAAAATAACTCAACCCCTAGGGAAAAAGAGTAGTTGTTCACCTGGAAAATCTGTGTAAGATCTTTGTAGTGCCAACTGGTGGTAAGTTGTTTTGATGTTGCTCATTATTGGAAGATTTGAATATGAAATGTTTATCGTTCTTATGCAACCACCTCAAGCATGGCCAAAATTGGTCAAGTTAGTATCAAATATGCCCATAAGATAAAAATAGTCCCCTAAGCACATGATGGAAAAGAGACATGTTAGTCAACAAAAAATTGACAACTTATTTCTATTCTATTACTAGGATTGATCTCATGTAGCAAAAAATTCATCATAAATTACCTTTTGGCACAGAGAAGTAGGTTGCACAGTTGAGCATGCAATTTGTAGTTTAGAAACCATATCATAATTTCCTTGGAGACACTCCTCATGTAATAACATCACTTTATCTGCTACCTTTTAAGATCTAGACATATGAATTTATGGTCCACATATGTGCCATGCAACAACTGGAATTTTATCATCATAGTAATCAGTACGTGTAAAATAGTACAACCAATAACCGGTGTTAATCATTTAAAGTGCCATTTAGCATATGATTTCTAGATCTGTGTATGTGATAGCATAGATATAAAATACTAACTTAATAAAAATTTAGTGCCAAGCTAACCATAATGTTATTATCATTCACTCGATCCTGTATTTAAGCTCTAAAATATAGAATCATCAAGTCCCTTACCATCACCTAGCTCTCAATAGCAATAATTAGTACTAAGAAAATCCAAAACAATATTCAGTGAAATAATATTAGAATTATATCACTGTGCATTCAAAGATGTAAGGTTCCAGATCTCAGTAAAAAATCAGACTTACATTTACCCAGAAAACTAATGCAAATAGGGCAGAAAACTAATCAAATCAATAAGATATATTTTACAAAATACACCACCATCTAAATAGTTTGAAATACTAACTTGTTTTCTATTTTGAGTGTGCAGAGAAGGCAGCTAGGGCATA
This sequence comes from Pseudotsuga menziesii, assembly GCA_001517045.1. Lineage (NCBI taxonomy): Eukaryota > Viridiplantae > Streptophyta > Pinopsida > Pinales > Pinaceae > Pseudotsuga > Pseudotsuga menziesii. The sequence goes on along the minus strand of LPNX011092235.1, from coordinate 391,433 downwards.
CGAGGTCTGCAATACATACTACAGACCTGTGTTTGATAAAGGAGAGGGCTCGGATTGTGGGAGCAGCAGGTCTGCATTTTTAGGGTTTTACGCAAAAATTCTTTTTTTAGGACTTTCTTTTTGATAAAATAAAAGTTACAAAAACACATAAAAATTAAGTCTAAAACCTAAGAGAAACAAAAATAACCTAAGAATAATATTTACGAGTATACAAATAAGGAAATTTAGCTTTAAAAGATAGATGAACAATTAGGTTTTGAAATATTTAAATTTCTTAACCTAGGGTTTCATCATGCTGAAATTATAGGAAGAAGGGCTGAGAAAAGCCTAATTTCTTCTACGTGATTTTTCTTCTATTTTTCTACGTTACTCAGAAGCATTTGTGTTTTATGTAGAAGGTTGTCTCCTAGTTTGGATGATAGTCTAACAATATTTATTTACTATTGGTTGTATCTCTTGTATCTTAATAGAATGTGTTGGCACCGGAATTGAGCCCCAAGGTTGAGGGGATGGTTGCTCTCGGCGCAACATCAGAACCACTTTAGGCTGTGCCTTCAACCTTGCACAGTTAGATAGGGATCTCTCGCTTGTATTCATATCTTTACTTCACGTAAGATATTCAATCAGGGATGGTCAGGATACCGGACTCCTGAAATGGGACAAAGTAGAGTGGCTTGAGATGCAGGTGGGATTGTCAGGGCAAGGGACCATTGGTAATGGAGTCGAAAAACTGAGTAGGGAACATTTGTAAGAGGGAAAGAATGATGCAAGGTTGCAGACAGAGGCAAGATAGTCGTCGATCTTGCAATCAGGAGATATTTAGTGGGCATTTAGAAGATAAGAGAGAACAACCCATCACATGGAGCACTAGCGAGATGAATTCCACGTAACTTTAGTAGAAACTTTGATGAATGTCTGAAACAACAGGTGGAGCATAGCAAGTATGAATTCCAAAATATTATACACTAAGCTACAAACATGAAAGCAATCAACAAACTGGAATGGAAACAGGATACACATTTCACATAAAGAAGATACATATTGAAAGAAGCAATGACACATGAATCTCTGGTTTAAGAAACAACTTTTTCTCTGCAATTTTATTCACAACACAGACATCAAATCTTATTTACAATGGAGAGCCTCGGCCCTTGAAGTTTTTCCCCAACCTTCCAAATCTCCACCCCTCCTCCCTCTTTCGGGAGTGTATTATATCCTTCTAGTGTTGAGACTATTCTTCGAAATAAACCTACAGACTGTTTCTAGTCACAATCATGCATTAAAAATATAGAGAGTTGAACTATCGCCATGTTTTACAAATACAAACAAGCATTTTGGAGTTATAGTGTGTGAAAACGTGGATGACAGCATAGAGTTTTCTTCCTCCCTGCTCTGTGAAAACGATCCCCCATGTTGCAAGCCAACAGTCCGTTGTCCACTCATGCCACTTCAGATATACCTTTTCGTCTCTTTGACCAGCTTGCTTCTTCCAGACCGTGTCGCTCAGAGGCAGACAAGAAGACCCAAGTCCCGCCGCCCGATCATTTTCCCAATCCCTCTTTTGTCTGGGAACACTGTTATAGGAGGAGGCTGGGAAAAAGGTGGTCATTCATTTGGTGATGATAAACAACTTAAGAAGCTTATCATCCTTGTACTGCTTTCTACCTCCTACGAGGAGGGTTTTATCGGAGGCCATGCAGTTGGGTGTAAGTTTGACCTTCTCCTCGCCGACGACAAAGTAGTCATGTGGAGATTCTAGGGGTGGGGTCGAAGGCTCCGGACCTATATGGTCCCAGGGCGAGCATTTGATCCAACAGTCCTTCCATCACTGTGGGATGGGATTTCAGAGGTCGTGATTGTGATTGGAAGCATCGGAGAGAGGCTACTGGGACGTCAAAACCCACGCACAATAATTCCAAGGCTTGGGCTGTGTAGAAGCAGGTGAGCCTCTCTCTTTATTTAACATCTGTGCCCCGATGGTTGGCGACTTCCCGATATATATAACCAGGATGATGAAGGAACACACTTTCATGTTCGCCAACCATCAATACCCCTTGTCGAACTAATTTCTCAAACCACACAGCCATGGCTTTCTGTGAAAGGAATCAACACTCCTCGGAGCTCAAATTTTAGCTTTACTGTTTGTACAACTTCAGAAGATGGAGCTTTATAGGGCAAGCTAAAATGGCCTGGGGATGGATATAGTCTTGAATATCGATTGACTCGACATTAACCCATGTGACGCTAGGGTGGGGATCTTCTCTTCTGATGTTCAATTATATTATCTGATAAAGGATGGGACTCTAAGCACTTCTCGTGTGGCTAGCCAGCTAGTTTCAAGGGCTGTGGATTTGACCTTTCTTGCCTTTGCACTCACAGTGACGATGGTGCTGAGCGGACTCAGTTTGCGGCTTCTCTTAACTTTGCGTAGACGTTTGATTCGTCATTTCAAAGCCTGCTCCTCTTGTTTCCCCACTGCTCTTCCCACACGAACCATGTGTCAGATCTGTGGAGTCAGGGAAGTTAGCGTTATTGGACGGGACCTTCGCCTCATGTTTATCAAAGACAACGTTTGGGGGTGTCAATCCATCTACCAAGAGGCATATTACATGTGTGAATGTCTCCTTCATTGTCATCTTTGCACTGGATGTGAAGTCTGTACCTGGGAAGTCTTCTCAACCTTTATATTGGAGGAATCTTTTACACCCACCATCCACGTTCCATCATTTCTGCTGCCAACTTTCTTCTCTGCATTCAATGAACAGTTTCAGACCCAGGCTGGTCCTCGATTATTGATCGCGATTGACCTCTCCAAGTAACCATTGATCCAAGTGGGCCCCGCTACTTTTCTTAGTGTGAAATTATGATCTTCAACCTTGCTAGTTCACATTGCAAAATGAACCACAACCGTAGATCTCTTCTTTTCTTTATCAGGACCGTTGATTCTTCGGGGTCAGGACCACCATTCATTATTTGAAATCATATTTTTACTCGCACAAGTCCATTTTGTGAAATGGATTGAGATCGTAGATCTTCCTTTGATCTCATCTTCGGTCGTCGAATGTTTCCGAGCTTTAACCTTTTTGCAATTTTGGAAAAGCTCCTTCCATCAAGCATGTTTTCTCGACGAAATTGTTCTGGGCCATTGATTGGGCTTTGCTTTGATCTTGACTTCTCATTTGTTTCCTTGCTTTAACGGATCCCGTGTAAGCTAGATTATGATCATCCTCTCGCATCTTGGGCCAAAACCACGACTAACCGTTGCTCTTTTTTCATTGTCTGGTGGTTCTAAATCGTGGACCAAGAGCCTCTGCCAACCTGAATGGTGTTCACACAATGTTTTAAAGGAATGGAACCTTCTTCTAACTTCTGTCAGGCTCAAAATAGACTGTTAAAAAACGGAGTGTTAACATCCGGCTCCACGAGGGATGCTATTCTCCCAGTGAGGTAGCAAAGAAACCCCATAGGCCAAGTGCCAAATCCATTAGGTTGTCTTTAATATTTCTTTGAAATCTCCATTCTGCTCTGAGCTACTGCTGCAGCGAATTCGCACCAATCTTGCAAACCATGCTTTTGACTGCAAATCTGTGCTTACAACTGAAAAATGAAAGCAAACTAAAATAGTATTGAAGGAAATGCTTAACGACTGTTGAGCTTATTGGTTCCTATCTACCCTACCTAATTTAGTTCATAATCCCGATTAAGTGAAATCGGACTTCCAATGAAGCCAATCAAGCAACTTGCCTAATAGTGTTGTTCTTTTTTCATGCTTGATGGATGGAAATGAAATAGATAATGGAATAAAGTTGCAGAATATAGACTGATATTTACCGTAAAGGTGTGACTAGTCGTTACCATTACCTATCCCTTCGATGTACTCTGCTATGGGGTCATAGAAAACATGACAACCCCCAACATATTTCGTCCTCGACTCGTAGGACAGCTGTCCGAAACATCATCATCACGTTTTTTCAGGTATTTCTTGTTTTTCGGGTAGCGGGGTCCGTCAAAAGTATGCTGAGTGGGTACTCGTTGGATGTGGAATTTAATTCCGCACCCAACGAGCTCTCCCGATCGAAATTTGAGTAAAAACACAGGGATATATGTCGAAAATACAAACAAAAAAAGTAGTTTTTTTTATGATACGGATCCCCACTCATTTGGTGATGATAAACGACTTAAGAAGCTTATCATCCTTGTACTAATTTCTACCTCCTATGAGGAGGGTTTTCTCAGAGGCCATGCATATCGGTGTAAGTTTGACCTTCTCCTCACCCACGACAAAGTAGTCAAGTGGAGATTCTAAGGGTGGGGCTGAAGGCTCCGGACCTATATGGTCCCAGGGCAAACATTTGCTCCAATAGTCCCACCACCGCCATGGGATGATATTTCAGAGGTCGTGACTGTGACTGGAAGCGTCGGAGAGAGGCTACTGGGACGTCAAAACCCACGCACAACACTTCCAAGCCTCGGGCTGTGTAGAAGCGGGTGAACCTCTCTCTGTATTTAACATCTGTGCCCCGGTGGTTGGCGACTTCCCGGCGTATATAACCAGGATGACAAAGGAACACACTTTGATGTTCGCTAACCATCAATACCTCTTGTCGAACTAATTTCTCAAACCACATAGCCATGGATTTCTGCGAGAGGACTCAACACTCCTTGGAGTTCAACTTTTAGCTTCACTGTTTGTACAACTTCAAAAGATGGAGCTTTATAGGGCAAGCTGAAACGGCCTGGGGATGGATATAGTATTGAATACCGATCTACTCGACATTAACCCGTGTGACGCCAGGGTGGGAATATTCTCTTATGATGTTCAATTATATTATCCGATAAAGGATGGGACTCTAAACACTTCCTGCATAGCTGCATAGCTGGTTTCAAGGGATGTGGATTTGACCTTTCTTGCCTTTGCACTCACTGTGATGGTGGCGCTGAGCGGATTCAGTTCGCAACTTATCTTAACTTTGTGTAGATGTTTGATTTGTCATTTCGAATCTTGGTCCTCCTGTTTCCCCACTGCTTTTCCCACGCGGACCACGTTTCAGATCCGTGGAGTCGGGGAAGTTAGCGTTATTGGACGGGACCTTCACCTCAGTTTTATCAAAGGCAGTGTTTGGGGGTGTCAATCCATCTACCAAGAGGCAGATTACATGTGTGAATGTCTCCTTTGCTGTCATCTCCGCACTGGATGTGAATTCTGTACCTAGGAATTCTTCTCAGCCTTCAGATTGGAGCAATCTTTTACGCCCACCGTCCACATTCCATAATTTCTGCTGCCAACTTTCTTCTCCTAATTCAACGAATAGTTTTAGACCGAGGTTGGTCCTCGATTGTCAATCGTGATCGACCTCTCCAAGTAACCATCGATCCGAGTGGGCCCCACTACTTTTCGCAGTGTGAAATTCTGATCTTCAACCTTGCTAGTTCACATTACGAAATGAACCACAACCGTAGATCTCTTCTTTTCTTTATCAGGACTGTTGATTCTTCGGGGTTGGGACCACCGTTCATGATTTGAAATCGCAGTTTTACTCACACAATTTCGTTTTGCAAAATGGATTGAGACCGTAGATCTTCCTTTGATCTCATCTTTGGCCGTCGAATGTTTTCGACATTTAACCTTTTCGCAATTTTGGAAAATCTCCTTCCATTGAGCATGTTTGCTCGAAGAAATTGTTTTGGGCTGTTGCTTGGGATTTGCTTTGATCTCGGATTCTCATTTGTTTCCTTGCTTTAACAGACTCCGCGAAATCCAGATTATGATCGTCCTCCCGCATCTTGGGCCAAAACCGCGACCAATCGTTGCTCTTTTTTCATTGTCCGGTGGTTCTAAATCGTGGACTAGGAGCCTCTGCCAACCTGAATGGTGTTCACATCTTTGAACTTGTGTCAGGCTCAAAATAGATTGTTAAAAAATGGAGTGTTAATAGAATGAAATAGAATTTAAGGATAAAGAACACGTCAAAACCCTTACCTTATCATTGTCCTTTCGCCAGATCCATTCTCCCATCCAACTTGATAAGAGTTGTCCACGAGATGCATTTCCATCACCAAGAACTGTATAAATAATCAAAGACATAATTTTTATATGAGTAAATAATATATAATCAAATAAAAAATCATTTAAATCCTACTACAAATTCCTGTAGAAATCAATGAACCATGAAATGTTAAATTTATTAACAATTTTTTGAGAAATAGACATGCATTTAAAAATTTACAACCATCTTTAATACATAGTAATAAAAGAGTATTTATACCTTATTGATCTCCTCTATGTTTCGAGAACAGTTTTATATTCCCTATTGAACAGGGCCAACCACGTGAAGGTGGAAGCTCATATGGACCCTCCCCCCCTCACATCCCTCTCAATTCTCCATACCCAATAAATGATGGTGTTGACATAGAAAACATTTAAACATTCATGCATAACTAGGCTAGTCATCAAAACATATAAACATAAAAACATTGAAGCATAATGAGGTAATTCATATAAACAATGTTTTAGACTAACAAAATCGATATACATCCAAATACAAGTCATGAATTTATACATCTACTTTTTCTTTGATTTCTGTTTTTTTGCATTGAAATAACTGACGATAATTGGGATATTATCATCATCATTTGGTGGATTATCTACAAAGCCATGTCCTGCTAGTGTTTGTGTTTCCATGCCCTCATGTATCATACTTCTTGTACGTTGTTGACTAGGGTGTGGAGGCAGTTTTGAAGGGGCGTGAACTGCAACAACGGAAATGGGCATATTGATATATTGAAATATTATTGAAATTAATAGTTCATCATTTTGATTAAAATTACAATATTTCTCTTTACCTGTCTGTGTAGCTGTGACAGCTGGTGTGTTAATTGTTTCTCTACTTGCTAATTCCTCTTGCGGTTCACCCTCCTGAGCTTCACGGTCTTCGATCGAAAGAAGAAAATTTATAATTATATGTCAAGAAATAAATATCTATAATCATAGTAGATATTTCTATTTCCAAATCACACATACCAGAATGGCCACTCTGCTCCCCACTATCATGGGACATGCACACCCCAACATCAGCTGGTACGTGTGGAGTACCGCTAGATTCAGTGTTGCGGCTGCACTGTTGCTTAAAAGAAAACATAAATATTTAGTTATGGGTGATATAATAAAAACTTAATAGACTTTAATAGTATACTGCAATGATGTCCTTATTCATTTTATTTACCTGCATCTGCGTAATTGGGGAGATTGGAGTCTGCCCCAAGCTTTTTCAATATTCAATGACACTTTTAAAACCATATTTGAAACCAAGATTTAGATCTTCCTCGGTGGTAGCATCTTGGATCGTATTTCCCTGCAATGCATAACACATATAAAATTCCCTCCATCAAAAACATATATTTGTTCGCTACTTTCAAATAAATATTCCCCACAGTTAATCATTTAATTCTTACGATTCAAGCTCTTAGTTTTCTATATCCACCCTAGCCCAATCTATGTTTCCCGTGCTTTTCCACTCTAGCCTTGCTTGCTTTGGAGGTGTCTGGTAGCCTATATATGAAAATTTTGAAAAACGTTAGATATCAGAATTCTTGCTTAAAACAAAAAAGAAAAAAATAAATGAGCATATTTCACTAAAAAGATTATATGTGTTGTACCTTGCTTTTCCAGACCGTGGTTGTTTTCCTTGTCTTTTTAGCAAGTTCTCCTTTGCATCCTATATGAGTGCCTTCCATTTTTTCTCTGGAACCATGGGAGGGCACTCATGCTTGAGGTCAAGTTGCAATTTATCCCTATATTGGGCCCTGGTGTATTTTAAATTCTCACCGGCTAACTTTGTAACCACTTTCTTGTTGAATTTATTGTCGAGCAAGTTTAGCATATGGTCTATCAATACATCTAACTTTGCGCTATCTTGGCTATTCCACCGTGTGAGAATGGTGGGGCCAAACAACTCCAATGATTTGTCATTCAAATTCCTGTAGAAAACATTGTTTCCTGCATAAACGTGCAATCCGTTAATTTATAATAATTTCAGCATATGTCCGTTTCAATTTCATGATTAAAATGAATAAATTAATTCATAAATACCTGTAATCTTTTGAATCTTGATCGGAACAAAAGAGTCATCCACCAGAAAGGTGAGATCTAGTGATCCGGTGTTTTTAACTCGTGCTGCTCGAGGAAAAGTTTCATGGTCATCTACAATAGGTTCATCTCTGGAGTCATGTGGAGTCCTAAGATCTATCTCACCATGCTCTGACATGTCATGCTGATCAAAATCGGTGCCCTCATCAATGGATTCAAGACCAACTAGAGGAGTGTAAAAAATACTCATTGGTACATTCCTTTGTCGGTGTTGTTGCTGCATTGGAGCATGACTGCTACCTATACCAGTCTCGACAATTTCTCTAGTCACGGGTTGTAAAAAATCCTACAAATGAAAAAATTTACTTTATCAGATCACTTGGAAAAATAGAAAACATAATATCATATATGAAATCATGTCATAGCTTAAAAAAATATGTGAAGATGCCACTTACCCCATAAGATTTTATTTGTTCTTTCAGCTCTTCAATCCTTTCCCTGTTCTCCTATGTCATGGGCCTTATGCAAGCCAAGGAAATCATTTCTATGTTTGTCATTTTCAGGGCCTTCTTTATAGTATCCATAGGGTCCATGGAATAGTAAATTTCATCCTCAAGCTCCTCATCACCCAGATCAAGTGCATTGGACTAAATTCATTAAACAATAAAATTAAGAAAAATAATTTTAACATCATTCAAACATTGTTATTGTAATGAAATTTAGTTATTGTTAAGAACTAACACTTACCTGATGCGGTGTTGTGGCTGGTGAATTCCCACGGTCACCCCCTACTGATCTACTTCTAGTGGGTGATTGTCCATGATCACCCTGGACCGTGGAAGCAGCAGGTGCCTTTCCACGGTCCCCACCATAACACGATAAATCAATCAATAATTCACCATAAGCACAGAAGAATGTGAATGTCAACAGTGGAAATCGAATGCTAATAGAAAAAATCGAAACATTTAGTTATTATATTTAACACTTACCTGACAGGGCACAGAGCGTGACCTTCCACGGTCACCCTAGACCATGGAAGTAGTAGGTACCTTTCCACCAACGCCACCCTGACACAATAAATCAATAAATAAACATTATGAAAATAATTGTAACATAATAAAAAATGAGATATTGCAATAATATTTATTTTTACCTCAGAAGTAGAGGACACACGTTCTGTTCCACGACAAACATGGGCATGAGACCCCTGCCACAGTGTAATAAGCATGCTGTCACATGGAAATATTTTGGGGTTGGAGTTTCTAGTTATTGTATTCATATTTAGTTGAGTCAATAATTGTAACATCAACAAAAATGAGATATTGCAATAATATTTACTTTAACCTCCGATGGAGAAGATACATGTTCTGCTCCATGGTCATGAGCAGACCCCTGCCACAGTGTAATAAGCATGTTATCATATGGAAATATTCAAAATAATCACAAAAAAGCGAATGGTAATAGTGGAAATTGAATGTTAACAGAAAAAATCTCAACATTTAGTTAGTATATTTAACACTTACCTGATGGGGCACAGAGTGTGACCTTCCATGGTCACCTTGAACCATGGAAGTAGAGGACACGCGTTCTGTTGCATGACGACCATGGGTAGATCCCTGCCACAGTGTAATAAGCATGTTGTCACACGGAAATCTTCTGGGGTTGGAGTTTCTAGTTATTGTAGTCATATTTAGTTACTGTATTTAGTTGAGTCAATAATTGTAACATAAACAAAAATGAGATATTGCAATAATATTTACTTTTACCTCCGAAGGAGGAGATACATGTTCTGCTCCATGGGGATGAGTAGACCCCTGCCACAATGTAATAAGCATGTTATCATATGGAAATATTCACAATAAGCACAACAAAAGCAAATAGTAACAATGAAAATTGAATGTTAACTGGAAAAAGCGAAACATTTTTTTATTGACGTCATATTTATTTACTATATTTAACATTTACCTCATGAGGCATAGATTGTGACCTTCCACGGTCACCCTGGACCGTGGAAGCAACATGTGGATTTCCACTGCTGCAACCCTGACAAAACAAATCAATCAATAAAATTTGAGTCAATAATTGTAACATAAAAAAAATGAGATGAGCATAACAATGCAATAAGCATGTTATCACATGGAAATATTCATAATATGCATGAAAAAAGCGAATGTCAACGGTGGAAATGGAATGTTAACAAAAAAAATTGAAACATTTAGTTATTGTAGTCATGTTTAGTTACTATATTTAGCATTTACCTGATGAGGCATGGCGTGTGACCTTCCACGGTTACCCTGGACCATGGAAGCCACATCTATTCGATTTAAGTTGTAATCGATCAACAACTCTTCACCTGGAAGTATTGTTTTTGTTGCACATACAAATATACGATGTTCTTCACGTCCCTCAAATTCGCAATTCAGTTGCTTAGTTTTTGTCACTGTCCGTGTACTATTTACAAAGCCAGCAACATTTTCAGACGCTTTTGGTCTCCCATCAATATACATAGTCACCCCTTTGTTTTTATTGTGTTTTGCTAGTTGTATATAATTTGTGGCAACTCCGTATCTCCTCATACTTTGAGTATATTGGACCAAGATCAACCAGTTATTGTATCTGTATATTGGTCCGACATACTCCATCAATTTAGTTACAGTTCCATAGCCGACCTTTATGCCATCCATGGAAAATAGCCCCAATCCATGTAAGGACGAAGGAGCAATGCAATACATCCTCCCATTGATGAAGAAATCTGTGTCCACTTTAGGTAGCTTATTAGGTATCCATAGTTGCACTAGATTTCTATACCTCAAGGGAAACTCAATGTCACCTATGCTCTCAACATCATAATTACATGACCCTCCGTTGGCAATAAAATATTGCATTCGTCTACGAAATCTTTTCCTTGCCTTTTCAGATCTAGTTGATATAGAACCGATAGATCTAGTACAACATGTATCACTTTCAACCTCTCCTAGTATATCTTCACCATCAACCGAGGAAGATAGATCTGATAGATACCTATTTGGTGGTACCTACACTCGATAAAACAAGAATATAAGCTACCAAGCAGATATAATTTAGCATGCAAATATACTTACTTGTAATGTTTTAATATCAAAAGTTTTTTCTTCCCAAAAACTTTACCAAAAGCTATTTTTCTCTCAAAGGTGTAATTTCTTTTAGAGTTATTTATATTTTAATTATTTTTAAGTATAAGACACAATTTGATTTGGTTTGGAATTTGTTCACAACACGAATATAGAAGTGTGTTTCTTGGGCTACTTGACTAGTTAATGCATGCAAAGAGGTATGGGGTTCCCCCTCATATAGATCATGTTGGGGATTCAATTTGGAACGAGCGGTGGTTATATTACTTCATTCATGGATTTTCGACTGAAACTCAGCGACTTTAGTCTAACACTCCCTCTTCCACAGTGGTTTGATATGCAAGTTTCCTCGTGCAAGGTACTCCTCTAACTATGTGCCTGATGTTTTTTAAATAGGATAACATTCTGAAATGTCACCAAATTTAGACCAATTATAGGTAGTCTTGAGAATTGGTGACATTTGGTGAACTGATGATTATGGATAGACATATCCTAGAGATGTTCATTAATGACAAAAGAACTTTTGATAGGCATATGCATGTATGATAAAGTTGGAAAAAGACCAAGTGGTGAAAAATTGTCCTAAAGCAGTAGTCTTATAAAAATTCCCACCATATTTCATAAGAAAGAGAAAATGACCACTATGGCCTGTCATCCCATAGTTGGTTGAAGTATCTATCCGACCATTGCACCAGTTCTCAGAACAACTCTTTGAGGAAGAAGATACAAGCCTCCCAAAAGAAGTTCTTTTTGGTCAAATTAGACAAGTTTCTCTAGGAGAATGCTCACCATAATTTGTGGGTTGAAAGAAATGCCTGCACCATATGGGAATCATGTATGTGGTTGTGTTGTATACTTGACCATGTTATTACTTTGACCTAAAAGTACCCGAGGAAGAAATTATGGATCTTCCAAAACAGGGTCTTAAGCAGCTTTTACATCATACTTCAGTAAAATGCCCGTCGAGGAGAGAGAATGTCATTCCAGAGGATGAAACTTGTCTTAATGGATTCATCTGGTTGTCCTCCATCCATTGGATGTATTACACTCGAATTTTGATGAAAAGTTGAAATCACCTTTGAGACCTATGGTTTAAAGAAATTGACTAAGTGTCAAATCACAAGGTTGAAGAGGCATTTGTAAATGCCCGCCAAAGCCTGTCTGAGTGATGATAAATTCATCAGAAGGTATATGCATGTTATTTAATGAACTGGCTATCCATCCATGTTCTTATTTTTTCTTATGGTGACCACATGAGAAAAATATAATCCTACCAAAAGAGGTAAAACATTAGCTTGCATATCCAAAAATATGAAAAATTGACGAAGTGTTGAAAACAGGAGGTTGAGATCCCACTTGGCAATGCACGCCAGAGTCACCTCTTTAACTGATAAATTCATCAGATGTTATGGGTCCATTCTTTGATGATCTGGGCATCCACTCATGATCTTAGTTTCCCTCTAGGTGTTCACACGTGTGAGATATGAGTATGCCAAAATGCCTCCTGGCACAGTAATGACTAGGGCTTGACAAAATTCACTAAGTGTTGAATTGAGCAGTTTGAAAGACCATTTTAAAGTGACTACCAGAGACTATGTGTTTGTCAGTAAGGTTTTAAGGTGACATGGTCTTGTTCCTAGTTGAGGTGGATACCTAGCCATACCCTCAGTTTGTTTAAAGATGGTCAATATGTGAAAAATATAAGTCTGCCAAAATTTAGAAAAGTATGCCTGTACAGTCTTGTTGAAATAAAAGAGTAAGTTACAGGAAATTGATAAACATAAATTTAGAAAGGGAATTCTGCATATGTTGAGAAGGAATTAAGCTTGAAAAGTGTGCCATAATCCATTTAAAACTGACAATCAAAGCAAAATTAAATGCGTCTTTAAAGGAGAAATAGGTCTCACGCTCAAGTTTCGACAGAATCAGTTCAAATTATATCTCATAGAGGACTCTGTTCTAGACCATTAACTAGAATAAGATTACACAAGCTTGCACTCTATTGAATGTTTCAGACATATAATAGAATAAAAAACAAAAGATTGTAATTTGTGCCATAATCAATGTAAAAATAATTATTAAAGAAAAATTAAATGCTTAGAAGAAACACATCTCGGGTTCAAAATTTCGACAAAATCGGTTGAACCAGTTCAGATCATAGCTCCTACAGGACTCTGCACACTGTTCCGGACCATTAAATAGATTAAAAATACAAAAACTTGCAAATTGTGCCAAAATTCAGAAAATTATACAAGAGCACAACTGGCTTGTAGTTCTCAACCCATATATCTTTTCCCTGAATTTAAGGAGGAGCTTCAGACGCTCCAATAATAGAAAACCCTTACTAGATCCACATATAATAGAAGCGATGGCAGCACAACAAAAAAATTATAATTTCAGTATGACTGTACTGAATCCGTATTGGTTCGGAAATTTGATGTATTTTTCCCAAATTCCTACGCTGCTAGGGTGAATGGGATTACAGAATTCATTGGGCCCTTTGTTATCCTCTGGACTACGGCTAGAATGCCTCCCCTGGGAACATCAGCATCCTCTGGACTGTGGCCATATTGTTTTGTTATTCTCTAGACTACAGGCGGATTGCCTCCACTAGGAATGTCGATATCCTTTGGACTGGTATCCACTTCTCCTCGATTTACCACTACTCTGCTAATCAAATTACTAGTTTTCTCGATGCTGCTAATGAACTAGTGCGCGAGAGTGAACTTGTTCGTTGTTGTTTTGCTAATGAGCTAGTGCGTGGGTGTTTTTGAAGTCTACGTTTTTTGTTTGTTTATTTGCATATTTTATATTTTGTGTTTTGTTTTGTTTTTTTATTTTGCATATTTACCTTTTGTTTAGTTTATTTTGGGTTTTTTTTATTTGCATATTTTATATTTTGTTGCATTTTAAATTAATTATAGTTAAACAACTCTATGTTTTTAATTTAGTGTAGTTTAATTTAATTTAATTTAATTTAACTAGGATTTTGTCATAATTTGTATTGGTTCCATTGCTTATAGTGAGATACTATACATAAGTCCCTTCAAGGATGAACACGATGATGATGACAACATCGATGATGATGATGATGATGATGATGATGATGATGATGAAGACGACAAAGATGATGGTGATGACGACAACAACGATGATGATTTTCGTCATCATCATCCTTGTCATAATCATCACCATCGTCTAATTCATCATCTTCATCAATATCATCATCATCATCTTCATAATCATCATCATCGTCATCATGATCTTCTTCATCATTGTCATCTTCCTTATCATCATCATCATATTCATCGTCATCATCGTCAACATCTTCATATTCATCATCATCTTCATCATCAACATCATCATCTTCATCATCAACATCATCATCATCCAATTCACCAACATCTCCATTATCATCATCATCATCATCATCATCATTTTCAGTATCATCGTCATCATCTTCATCATCATCATCATATTCGTCATCATCATCATCAACATCATCATCTTCATCATCGCAATTTTAGGGGGAGCTCAGTGAATGAATATGTCTACATGATAGGGGGAGAAGCCAGTTGAGTGAAAAATTAAGGATTGCTCCTAACACCCATTCGAAGGACTAATATGACAATTCAATATGATCCGAGGAAGTAGTAAAAAAAATGCAACTTATTGGGCCCTGTGAAGCCTCATGTTCTTAGATTTGTGCACATGAAGAATCAAGACTTATGGACCTAGTCCGATGTATTAAAAGAGGAAGATCCAAACTGAGCAGTTTGGTAGTTCCATAAAGCACATCCTTTATAGGAGTGAATAATCACTCATAACCATTCTATTATAATGTTGGAGAAGCTCAGAACAATTTAGTGAAGACCAAGGTAAAGATCTTGTCATCACATCTTCATCAGCATATTCATCATCACCACCATCACCATCATGATCATATTCATCTTCATCATCATCATCATCATCATCATCCTCATCCTAATCATCATCATGATAATCATGATAATCATGATCATCATCTTCATCATCCTCATCCTAGTCATCCTCATCATCTTCATCATCCTCATCCTCATCATCATCGTCCTCATCCTCGCCCTCATCATCATCATCATTGTTGTTATCGTCATCGTCATCACCACCACCATCATTGATCATCATCATCATCTTCATCAGCATCATCATCATCATCATCATCATTGTTATCTCCCTCTTCCTAATCAACATCTTCATCATCGTCATCATCATCATTTTCATCATCGCCCTCATCATCATCTTCATCATGTTCGTCATATTCATCACCACCACCATCATCATCATCATCATCATCATCATCAACATCATCGTCATCATCATCATCATCATCATCATCATCATCATCATCATCATCCTTGTCATGCTCATCCTCATCCTCATCATCATGATCGGCATCATCATCATCTTAATCATCATCATCATTTTCGTCATCATCATACTCATCCTAGTCATCGTCATCATCATCATCATTGTCATCATCATCATCATCATCATCATCATCGTCATCATCATTATCATCATCGTCGTCGTCGTCGTCGTCATCGTCGTCATCATCATCGTCGTCGTTGTCATAATCATCATCATCATCGTCGTCATCATCATCACCATCATCATCATCATCATCATCATCATCATCATCATCGTCGTCGTCGTCATCTCACTATTCCTAATCAACATCTTCATCATCGTCATCATCATCATTTTCATCATCACCCTCGTCATCATCTTCATCATCTTCATCACCACCACCATCATCATCATCATCTTCATCATCATCATTGAATGTTGATTTATGTTCATCTATGTCTCCTTCCCAAAGGTTTGAAAATGATCTTATTTGAGGAATTTTGCAGGAGCGCCTTTCAGGTTGACTGGTTAGCAAGTTTTGCCACCATGGAGCCGTCGGATGGAGAGTGGGTTTTGATCTATGGTGATAGGTCTTTCTGTATATTGAAACATGCAGTAGCGGAATAAGGGTAAAGTGTGTTAAACTTAAACGGTTCAGATTCAGGATGGTGAAGATCGATGGTGGAAAGTGATTCTGTGGAGCGGATATGTGAGGAAGGATTTAATTTTGAGATTTGCGGAGTCCGTTAAATGGGTGTAATGTTGGAGGGTCAATATTGGCACAAGGTGAGATCAACGGTCGTAAATCATTTCGCGCGGTGAACCTGCTCGGAGGGAGAAACTTTTTCAAATCACGAAAAGGGTTAATCAGTGACAAAATCGGATGGTTGAGATGAAGGCAGAGATAGATCTGCGGTCTCAAACAATTCCGTGGATTGAACTAACACGAAGAAAGTTATGAATTTGATCCGTGGAAAGTGGTAGGGGCTACGAAGATCTACAGTTGGAACAAGATGTTGGGTAGATCAACGGGTGAGAAGCATTCCGCAATCAGAAGCTGCTCACTCGTTCAGATGAAAAAGGGTTAGCAGAATGTTAAAGTTCTCAAGGTTGAGTGGTCTTGATGAAGGTAGTTTAGAGATCAATGGTTGATATTGATCTCCCCAAATCAAGTTGTGCGGGTTGATAGTGTTGAGTTTTGGGTATGAATATTTGGTGTATCAAGGGCTTAGATCGCAAAGATGAACAGATCTACGGTACTGAGTGCATGGAGAAACATGAGGGTTATGCAACATTAAAAAAACTATAAAAAAATCTAAGTGGAGAAAATGCCCTCACGTACAATCTACCTTCCCGACAGTTTATTGATTTCCCTGAAGCCATTTGTGATGCACCCACAGGATAAATCATCCCAGCTGTAGCGCCATCTCATCCAAAACTAGATACCCATCGTATGGCTAGCGTGTGAAATCAGAAAGATATCATGAAAATCTAAGAAGTGGAACAAATGAATCTGATCGCCACACGTAGCAGGGGAAACACAACAAAAGAATGGTTCTCGTATCGTCATCACAGGAACAAAAGGGCCAAAACATGTCCAGTCCATATTCCCTGAAGTGTATGGTTGACCAGGCTACTCGACGATGAAATTTGTGAAAATGCTGACAGGTCATCCCCTTGTCCAGTTTTCCAATCCTATATAAACACCACCTTTCAGAGCCATTAAGGTGCATAGGATGAGCTAGTGTAGAAACAAACTTGCAGTATCATTCTGCCAAGAGGTTCTGAGGATTCTGATATGTTTGCAATGGCAATCTAGTTCAAGAAGCTTGTTAGTCTGGGTGTGTTTTTGGTTGGTGAGCTTGATTCCAATCTCATATATCGCCCTAGTTTTTCACACCGGGGAAGCACCAACCATCAGGGAACAGACGTCTTACACCACTTTGAGAGATGCACCTATTTTCTCTGGGAGCGAATGCTCGTACTAGAGCATCAAGGGCCCAAGGTCTTTGTCGTAGCTTTCATGCACCCCATCCGCCAACCTTTTCTGAGGTGGTGAGGAGTACTTGAATGAAAAGCCACTACAGAGGCTTTTTTATGCCAGAAATAAGGGGGAATCTATGAAGAAAGATGAGCACGAAAAGGATATATATAAACTCCTTTGCCAACTTTGAGCCCATGCAGAAAGGTTCCTTCGAGCATGGAACGAACACAAAGGGAAAGGACACTTTGTTGACTCGACAGATGGACAAGTGGTCAAGCCCAGTCAGAAATGAACCACTAGAAGCATCTTGAGATGTCATTTTCACTGCCCGCGAGTTCACAACCAAAAATTTTGTGTTGCCATCCAGACTGAGCACGTGCATTTGCTCCATGATGTTTGTTTAAAGATATGTAAACCGTGGTAGAAGTACCACGCTCTAGTTGTTCATATTTTATTATGACTGTAAACAGTTTCAGATCCTATTTCAAGGATTAGCCTCGGGGTCTGATACATTATAAAAATGATCCTCACCAGGGATCAAATTTGAAGGGAAAGGTCCCATTTCCTTTTGAAGCTTAAGTTTTAGTGAATTAGCCACCAATTAACTTACTACCTATTGAGTTACAAGTGGTTTCCATTTTCATACATTGAGTTTCCCTAATCTTTATCATGATAATGGGGCTTGTGGTTGTTGTTGATATGTATATATATTCAATTAGCATTACTCATTGTATATCACATGGATGTAAGGATGAAAAATAGAACTCGGGGATGCATAACAACAACCCTCATTTTCATAGATAAATTCATAAAAGCCAAAAGCCAAAGAAAATATTTCAGGTTACACATTACAATTTACAATTCTCATAAGGAAAAGAAAATCACTTACTTGAGCCAACTATAGTTGTGGAAGCAAGATAGCTAAGACACTACCCCATGAACAGGAATGAACCGTCGCTCCTGCAGCAACCATACCTGCAAATGCCCAAGTTAGAACAAACCCTAAAATATCCAAGGTAAAAAACTACAACAATGGAGTTTACCTCGAGTTGCCATGCCGAAATTACCAAGGTTACCATAAAAAAAACAATGAGACCACCCAAATATACAAAATAAACCCTTCCATGAGGAAAATATTTAGAAAAGTGGTCAAAATTGGTCCTAGCAGCCTTAAGAGAATTGGTCCCAAAAGCCTTAGTCAAAATTGGTCCCAGCAGCCTTAAGAGAATGCCCGCCACAATTCATGGGTTGAGAAGAAATACCACACCATGGTACCTTCCTATAGCTAGTTGGTTTGGATACCTATTCATGATTTGAGTTTGATTTAATATTTCTTGAGGAGAAAGATACAGTCCTTCCAAAACAGGGTTTTTCACCAGTGGATGCAAAAATGGCTAAGTAGCCTCAGAAAGATGCCCGTCCTAAATTATGGGTTAGAGTAAATGCCTGCAGAACATGGGGTCTTGTAGATTGGTCTTCGGCTTACCTAACCATGTCTTCAGATTGTCTTGGAAGTGGATGAAGAAAAATTTATCGACCTGCCAAAATGGTGTTTTAGGTAGATTAGACCAAATTGAGAAATTTGTCTAAGTATGGACTTGGTGTTAAATATGCCCAAGTGGCCTTAAGGAAATGGCCGCCATGCCTCATAGGATGATGTGAAAAATGTATTGAGAATGTGAGTCTCTAGAGTGTTGTATGGAGAATACAACCATGTCACTTGCCTCACCAAACTACAACATATATTTAAGGAAGAATTGGTCCTAGCAACCTTAGTAAAAAATGCATTAGAGGAATTTTGGGTTCTAAAATGGGCCTCTTAAGGAAAATAATAAAATAATAGTTAAAATAATAAAATAATAGTTAAAATAATAAAATAATATTGATTAATTTTGGAGGAAGAAAGAAAAAAACTACTTTTTGTGTTCGTATTTTCGACATATCTCCCCGTGTTTTTACTCAAATTTCGATCAGGAGAGCTCATTGGATGATGAATTTGATTCTGCATCCAACGAGTACCCACACTGCATACTTTTGATGGACCCCGCTGCCCCAAAAACAAGAAATACCTGAAAAAACATGATGATGATGTCATAATCACGTTTTTTTAGGTATTTCTTGTTTTTGGGGTAGCGGGGTCCATAAAAAGTATGCAGTGTGGGTACTTGTTGGATGCAGAATCAAATTCCGCATCCAACGAGCTCTCCCGATCGAAATTTGAATAAAAACACAATGAGATATGTCGAAAATACGAACAAAAAAGTAGTTTTTTTTAATGACAAATATGTCAATTCAACCATTATGGTTGACTTATTTTATTGAAATTCTATTGGTTCTTGAATTCCAACTGACAAAAACTTATTTTGGCACGTTTTCTTATAAGGCCCATTTTAGACCCCAAATTTCCTCTAATGATCCCAGCAGCCTTAAGAGAATGCCCGCCACAATTCATGGTTTGAGAAGAATTCCCGCACCATGGTACCATCCTATTGCTAGTTGGTTTGGATACCTATTCATGATTTGAGTTTTCTTTAGTCTTTCTTGAGGAGAAAGATACAGGCCTGCCAAAACAGGGTTTTTCACCAGTGGATGCGAAAATGGATAAGTAGCCTCAGAAAGATGCCCACCCTAAATTATGGGTTAGAGTAAATGCCTACAGCACATGGGGGTCTTGTAGATTTTTCTTCAGCCTACCTGACCATGTTTTCATATTGTCTTGGAAGTGGATGAAGAAAAAGTTATGGACCTGCCAAAAGGGTGTTTTAGGTAGATTAGACCAAATTGAGAAATTTGTCTAAGTATGGAATTGGTGTTAAATCTACCCAAGTGGCCTTAAGGAAATGCCTGCCATGCCTCATAGGATGATGTGAAAAATGTATTGAGAATGTGAGTCTCTAGAGTGTTGTATGGAGCATACAACCATGTCACTTGCCTCACCAAACAACATATATTTAAGGAAGAATTGGTCCCATCAACCTTAAGAGAATGCCCGCCACAATTCATGGTTTGAGAAGAATGTCCACACCATAGTACCGTACTATAGCTAGTTGTTTTGGATACAAATTCATGATTTGATTTTTCTTTAATCTTTCTTGAGGAGAAAGATACAGGCCTGCCAAAACAGGGTTTTTCACCAATGGATGCAAAAATGGCTAAGTAGCCTCATAAAGATGCCCGCCCTAAATTATGGGTTAGAGTAAATTCCCACATCACATGGGGGTATTGTATATTGGTATTCATCCTACCTGACCATGTCTTCAGATTGTCTTGGAAGTGGATGAAGAAAAAGTTATGGACCTGCCAAAAGGGTGTTTTAGGCAAATTAGAACAAATTGAGAAAATTGTCTAAGTATGGAATTGGTGTTAAATCTGCCCAAGTGGCCTTAAGGAAATTCCCGCCATGCCTCATAGGATGATGTGAAAGATTTATTGAGAATGTATAGGGCAGAGTGGTGAAAAAACACGAAATTCAAGGGGCAGTAATTGATATCCAAAAGATGGATGCTAGGAATCCTATAAAACCTGATGTCATTATAAGAAGTGTGAGACAAGCCAAAAATAAAAAAGTCCTAGATGATCGAAATGCAACATTGTATGAAAAATGGTGAAACAAACTTATGTTGCAATAAGCATTTATGAAAAATGGTGAAACAAACTTATGTTGCAATAAGCATTTCTAGTGATCTTGCCGTACTGAAAATTTATTCTATTGTGCTAACATTTATGTTACCAAATTTTGGAAATGTAACAAATGATGGAAGGCATATTAAATATTTAATTTTTGTTTTCAGTAATAAAATTACAGTTGTTTTCTATGTTTGCTTATATTTTGTAAATTTCTGTCTATTTAGGCCAGTTCTATAGGCATTATAGCTTTAGGTTATTCGCTAAAATTTGGTTGCATGAGTAGAATTGTATGACGTTGTTCCAAAATTGGAATTCCAGTTTCATTAGATAAAGAAACTTACATAAATACATCAATACATAGCATCAAAATTCCCATAAAGAACTTGAGAGTTCTCAATCCATCTTCCCCATAATATCCCTATAATATCAACAGTTCCAAGCAAACAACTAGGATCTACCTATGTCACCAAATCTACTGACATCTCATATCCACTAATCACTATCACTCTTTTAATTTCCTACAAATTCAAATATATATGCCTACAATACACAAGTTAAGTTTTTGATTTTGATATTGTTAAATTTCTGGCCTGTTGTGTACACTTATTGAAAAGTTAAATTCAAAATTGCCATTCACGTTAAATGCATAAAAAAACATATATATTGTCATTAGTAGTTTTATTAAATGATATTCTAACTCTTATGAACTAGTTCATCAATTATACAAAAGTATATAAAATATAAAACAAAATTTAGTAGAACTATTTTATTTAAAAAGATTAAAAAATAAATTAAATTTTATTAAAAAGAAAATTGATTAAATTTAATGTGATGATAAATATTTTTAAAATAATTATATATATATAATAAAAAACATTATTTTAAAATTGATGTGTTTATTTATTTTTTATAATAATATTAAAATAATTTGAATACTTACATAATTACTGCTGGCCTTACCTCTTTAGACCTACTGATCTTAAATCAACCTCCTTGAACTTGGCAGCTCACAAACACTAAGAACGTGGCGGCTTAACGCTGGCTGAAATCACAAGAGCACCGAAGATTGGGAGGACCTCCTGAACCTGGACGAGTAGTTGGTTGCCGGCTACATTTTAGTGCCGGAACCTGAACGATATGCTGCTCTCGGGTGGATTTATTCGTCAAGCCTGGATAGTGTTGCCCTTCCTGGGGTTTACCAAAGGCAAGTGTAGTGACGAGTGAACTGTTTTTTCACGATGGGGAAACTAAATCTAAATCGTTACCGTGGCACCATGGTGACTCTAAATTTGTTTTTATGATCCATGGTATGTTATTGGGGCTGGTTGGTAAGAATTATTATTATTATCTATAAGTTTTTAAATATTTAAATGTAAAAGTTTTTTTACAATAGTTTGTTTTTTTTATTTTAAAGGATTTTGGGAAGGTTACTCACAAGTAGAAATTCTAATTGATTGAAGGTTTTTGTGTAAGTTTTTTTTAACCTTGGTGTGTTAGGTTTAATTTAGTCTATATCTATGTGTAGGTATGAGTTGTTTTATAGTTGTGCGCAATATCACACTCACATGAAGGCCATTACATTATAAACATCGAGCCAAGTAATGAAATGGGTATTCACTATGGTTGCTCCGGTGCACACATTACAATATGGAACTTTAAAATGAAAATTTCAATATGGAGTCTCAATGTGTACATCTTACATATAAATGATATTTGTAACACTAAAGAAAGTTAATTTGGTAGTGTTCACTTTATCACTTGAAGTTTTAAGTGTCTTCCTAAATGGAGGTTAATGGCCTTTTTCCACAAGCTTTTAATGAACTTCTCTATCATAACTATTAGCACCAAGCTAAATATTGTTAACACATGATCTTAGCTAAAACCAAAAGATCATATTATTCTTATTATTATTATTGAAGAATATATACATAACTTATATAAAAGGTTTATTTGTGTATTGTAGTATTGTTATATATAACCATTATAATTGAATATGATAAGAGAAACATCACTCCGATAAAGACACATTATTTTCCATTAGAATATCTACTTAATAATTATAAAATGAAAACAAATGGCATACTTATTATTTTATATCTATATGTAAAAGATATATATATAAATATGGATGGAAATGCTCCCACCACGATAAAAGAGATGAAATAAAGTACAACATAATCTAGAAGCAAAACAAAATGATTGATATATATTTTAAGGAAGAGAAAACCAGGATAGAGTCTAGAATTTGAAAGAGAATGACTGATATTGTTTTCTTTAATAAATTCTTTTATGAAGCAGCAAAGATGAAGAATCCTAAAATATCTTAATGATTGCAGAGAAGTGTTTATTCTTATTCCTAAATTTCTCTTTTTTACTTTGAAAGATGTCTTTTTCTTGAAGTTAGAGCCAGACTTTGTATGCTAGCTCTCCTTTGGTTCCAAAACTTGTACTACTGCAGTTACCAGAGTTTCAAAACTGTTGATAAATATGGAGTTTCCTTCCATTAATTAGTAAACTAAATTAGTAGATTCCTGGTTAGGTCTATAAAAATGTAAGATTTGACATGACTATTTATGACAGTGAAATAATTGTGCCTATTCTTTTTAGATGCACTAAACTCCTGTTGAGATATTGGAAAATAGTTAAGTTGTTTACTGATTCAATACCTAGGCATGTCATAAAAATAAATAAAACGATGCCTTGTAATTATTTAGATAGTAATTGACCGTAACCCATCTACAAATTAAAACTCGTTGGCTTTTATACCTAGAAATCTGCAACCTTACATTCATAAGAGGTAGTCTTGCTGAATAAATGAGAATCAAAATAGCCAATGCTAGAACAAGTCTAATAAAGCTCATAAATATATTGGCAAGGCAGTCCTCAAATTGAGTATTTGAATCGAAAAATTTCCTTAGGAAATGACAAGATCTGAATTCATCCTACCGGTACAATGATTTTTCATATGCATGTGTATCTGAGTAGAACCCTAACTAGAAACAACAAAAGAAACAAAGTAATATTGAAACTTATAAAGCAAATGGAGATGACAAACTGGCTTGTTTGTCAAGCCAGGCCTACAAAGAAGCAAGAAATATACTCTCTTTATTTTAAAAATATGATAATTCACCTAAACAATATGTTGTAACAAAGCTAATATCATCTATAGGAAATCCCATCTTAAGTTGAGTCTGAGAAAGCCAACGAAGCATTGCATCATGTAAGACAACCTCTATCCATTGAAAATTGGAAATACTAAATATAATTTGTCTTCAAGTATGTTTCTGTGAAAAGTTTGTGTGCATTGGCCTGGTATGTGAAAACTCAAAAGCTTTCCCTGTGGTAGGCACATGCAGACTCACTGTAGGTGAACTTACTGACAAATCACATATAGATAAGACTTTATCCCTAAAATATGATTGGCTAATTAGTCACCAAAGTTTTTACACATCACCAAAAAAAAAGTAAAAATTAAAAAAATGCAATACATGCCTTGCTAAATAGAGGCAAAAAGATCAAACCATACACCATACACGTTGTTGCATCGGAATACAGGAATTTTGATTCATGATAATTTCACAATGACTTCCAGAAATAGAAACATGTACCATTGGGAAGCTGTGGGTAACTACTTAAAATCCAGTAAAATCCATTACCCCAACCAAAAGATATAAGAAAAAATGAGGATCGAATAAAAATTGTAATTGCAATTTTAATTTGAAAAAAATATAAATTATGGATGATAGATATACGAGTTAAAATGAGAAGATATATACATACACAGATTCATATTGACTAATCCTGTTCTATATTTTATTTGATTGATTTGATACTTCCATCTTCTAGCTATGTTAGTTGTCATGTTGACAACATTTAGCAATTTGTGAACCCTTTTGTTTTCTTCCAGCTTTGGCTATACATTATATCTCAGCTGGGTTTGTTTGGTTGGTAAAAGGAATGGTGATGTCTCCATTCAATACATTTTGTGTCTAAGTATAAGACCCTAAATAATGCAAATGCATACCTCGGATCACTTTACTACAGACTCCTCACAAACATGTTCAATGGATTTGCAGAGTTGGCCATGACAGTTATCGGGATTCCTGTGTTCTTCAAGCAATGGGATTTACGTTTTCATCCTGCATCGGATTTCACTATTCTGACTGTTTTGCTTGGAATTCCATTTTCATTTTTGGAGTCTGGGGTTTGGGTAGTAATAACTTACTACACCATTGGGTTTTCCCCTGAAGCTAGTAGGTAGTATTAATGAATAAGTCGTTTATCTGGGTTGTCTCCATTATGAGTATGAAAGCTTAATCTCTTCATTGCATTTGTTCCTTCTAGATAATATCAATTTGTCTACTCTTTAAATATTTTCTAATTATTAAAATTTCAATCCATAGGCAGTCAAATATTTGCACTAGTTATATTATACATGCAACGAACGGGTCACAAATGCAAACACTCTTCCATCCAAGAAAAAAAATGTATGATATTCTATAAAAACAAATGCAAAATTAATACCTCATCCTCCACTTATTGAACTCCAAAAGTATGGTCCACTTCTATAAAGAGTGTATTTACTTTTGTCTATGTCGCGGATGTAGAAAGAGGTGACAGAGAATGAAAAAAGGACCCATCATGAGCGAAGGATGCAATTTCCACTTCCTCTGCATATTCATCACTCAATAATGCAGAAGCTAAGGAATCTCTGGGGTCCTTTTCCATAGATTCGTATACCAATTCAGTAGCCTGTAATAAGCTACCTGGGAGATTGTGATGTAATTGTTCTTAACCTGTCTTGACTGGCCTCCTCCAATATTTTTTGTTTTATTAGCATAATGACTTTGTGCTTGGATTTTGTTTGAAACTGGAAATCTAGCCTTAGTTCTCAGACTCCTGCAGCCAGATGCATGCATGCATGTATAAGAGGATGATATTTGACCATTCAATCCAATGTAGGATTTACATGAATGGTATCTGCAAGTTTATTTAAGACCCAATAATGTCTTGTGTATAATACAGACCAATTCAGACAAAGTTATATGCAAAAGCTATATGGTTTAGATAGTAAACAACTTGTATTTTACTTGTTGTACCCTAATATTTGCAGAAACATGCACCAAGGGAAAAATAAGTAATTACTATTACTCCTAAGAGGAAATGCAACACTTCCATTGAGCATCTATGGATAAGCGAATAGTATTTATGTGGATGCCATGCAAATTCCACATAATCTCAACAAATGGCTATGCACAGGAAAGTGGATCATCTCCACTTTTATCTGAAATTAGACTTCTCCCTCTGCGGCACTAACATCTTTCAATCTCTTTACAACAAGAAGAGTGTCATCTTCTAGGAATCCCTTGTAAACATTTCCAAAACCTCGTGAACCTAGAATATGCTTGCTACTAAAAATGTGAGTGGCAACCTAAAGCTCTTTGAAATGGAATATTTTGGATCACGCTACTCTGCAAGTAATGCATCATATAACCGAGAAACAAAAAAACAAAACTACTCAGATTTCACAAAAAACCAAAATAGTTGATAATCAAAATTGTGTAACGCTGATAACAAGATTAGTATATTGACCATCTAGGGAGATTGCATACATACCATTATACATTCCCAAAATATCCTGAACCTAGAATAGTCTTGCGACTAAAGTTTATAGTGGCAACCTGAATCTCTTTGAAATGGAATCTCTTTAAATGTCCCAAGAAAATTGTGGCTTATACTGCTCTGTAAGTATATCATAAAAAACATAAATGAAATAAGAAAATTGCTCATATTTTGCAAAGGGAAAACAAATAGTTGATAAGCAAAAGTGTATAACACCGAGAAGAAGAATAGCAAACTGAGCATCTAGGGAGATTGCAAACATACCATTGACAGCAAACAAAAAAATGTTGATTGTGTCTTTGTCTTCACCAAATGATATTTCCAATTACAAAGGCAATTGTACACAACATAACAAGACTCGAGGAAAAAACTAAAGGCACGATATGTTTTTTAGAAACTCAGAGGGTGCCATAGGAACTGCAAAACAAATACCAATGTACACTTATTCTATCATGTTACTCTACTTACAAAAAGAAATTTAGCATGGCATGATTTAATCTGAAAGGAATTTATGCACATTTAGGAAAAATGTTTATCCAAATCATCATCAATTAGATGCAAATCCAGATTTACTCAACATACATCTTTTCCCCATTCTGACTTGTCTTCATATCCACAGCTGATAACATGAATAACTTCTTTCAATAAAGAAGTAGGATTGGCAGATTGTCGTAGAACGCCATTTTCCATGAGAGTAGACTGAATAAAAACTGGTGGTTGACCAAATATTTTCTCTAATCTCCTTTGGGACACGAGCAATGATTTCTCATCGTCAAATCTTGCCAAATGCAATTTCAAAGAAGGATGAGGGTGAGAAATAGTTAAGGTTAAACTAGTTGTCAAAGAATACAAGTCACTAGTTTGGACTGGGATTTCTCACCTTCAACAACCTTTTCTATGTGTTCGAAGCTAAATATGGGTATGGTATATTCAGTTTGCTTGGTTCACTTTTTATCATCAGCATATCCTTTGTTTCCCGTTTTTCTCTTCTTTCTAGATCCCCAACAACATCTCAAAAAACATGCTAGTTCAAGATCCTTCTCACCGAGGATAGGGTCATAACCATAGAGTGCTTGTATATTAAAACAACACCATGTACCCACATAAACAGGCCATTGGATGCCATCGAAGCCTCTCAAGGTGATCTGTAAAGATTTCAGAATTAATATGCCAAGCTAAAAATATAAGGAAATTTCTTAATTGCATACAAGAGTGCATATTGGGGGTTGATCAGTGCTTACATCAAAGAACATAGTGTTACAATTAGCATATCGATCATTTCTATCAATAACATCAAATATTTGAGGGAACTATACATAACAAGTTTTCTTCCCAAGAGCATGATCCATTAGAAAACACGTTTCTTCATGAAGAGCTTTGATGTTATTTATGTAATGACCACAGTCAATATTCAAGAGAAAGAGGCCAATTGTGAGGATATGAGGAACTCAGAACTAATTAGAGAAATGGGATAGCAATCATCAGCATAATGAATCGTAAAATTTATAGTAGGCAATCAACAAAAAACAAAAAATGTATACTTAGCAAGGAATATACCAATGCATTCATTGCACCAGCTTTCTTGTGGCGTTGGAAACCAGGCCTCTTTTCATGGGATACATAAACTAACCGTAGTAATTCATTGGCATCATTGTCAACTCCCCCACTGTGACCTAAGAGACCTGAAGTGGAAAGTAAAAAGTTCAATAAAACTAATTTACTCTATTTGAAACATATGTAGATGCATGTTAACAAATGGAAAATAAATTTATGACCGATACTACATATAGACTACAAAGGAAAGATAAGACTACAGGATTAGAGACAAGCATGTGATACCTGGATCAGCCCAGGATGGTCTCTAGTGTTGTTGAATGGACATGGAGTCCCATCTTGCATGGTCCATCCCTCCTGGGGATTTTTTGTGCTTTGGCCACAAGAGAATTAATTTCGATCTTGTATTCTTCATATTCCCTCTGAAATTGGGAAAAAGATCGAAGATGTCAAGGGCAAGAAAAATCAATGGACCAACGGAAGTAGCACTTGCAATTTGGAGACTTTAATGTTCATTTTCCTTCATTTCTCTCCATTCTTTATCCTTCAAATAATCGATGGTTGGTGAAGATGAGAGAAAAGCCTTATTTTTTAAGAAATGTTAGGATCCCACAAGTAAAATAAATGACATATCTATTTCAAGAGTGAATCTGACAGTATTTAAGTTTGAAGAGCATCGGTTCAATGAAAAAATACAAAATAGACTTAACTTGAACTATTTCCGGCACATTCAAACTGAACCTATGCAAAAGTACATGTCTAAAGTATATTCTTCAACGCTATGCCATAGGGTAGGACTCACCACATGGTTTTAATAATGCACTAACAAAAATTTGCCCCTAATTTGTGTCATTTTGCATGTGTTTTGAAATATTTGACCATGTGTGGAATGAATGTTCAATGACTGACAAGGAGACCCATAGGACTAAAAATCCCCAGAAGGATCCCTAATAAGAATGAAACGCTCCAATGGATAAAACATGACATGGAATATTTAATGTCAATTGAAGTCAAATTTTCATATGATAATAGTACATTGCTTCTCCTTGAGTTTAGTCTGTCATCCATTGTCCATAAGCTAATTATGCTGAATTTGTAATGGATCTAAAAAATACATATCCAAGAACCTAATAACAAGGGTGTGTAGCTTTTGCAAGCTTGGCCAATAATGAATCATGCCACCCGTTAGAGTGGAAAAGCAACCAAGTAGTTTTCTGTGCTTAATTGGAAGCCCTTCCAATTTTTTATTAGGAAAATAGGCTCCAAAAGGTTCCATAAATTCATAATGTGTTTTAGTAACTAAGCATGCTTCCATTATACTTGATTCTCATCAAAATAACTTTCCAGACTTTGCAAAACCCAGTGTGCAATCCAATCGTTCTTACACAACCTATCACTGGGAAGGTAACATTAGCTTGCAGCATTGCCTCTAATTAATTGATCTTTACATAAATTAATGCATGATCTCCTTTATTTAGAATTTATTTAAGTAATCAACTAAAAAGCATAAATCCTAAAAACAAAATTCTTACTTTAGTTTTAAACTTTATTCAGTAATATAGAAATTGCATAATTTGCAGCACTAAGCCATCAGGATTTCTAGTTCAGAAATTAAGGTCACTACTTCAGAGGATTAAATGGCCTTAGGGCCTGCCATAATCAGCCAACATATATTTAGGATTGAAAACTCTATATTTGCAGGGGTGGAGAATTCGTTCCTATCCCACAATTGTGAACTGTAGAGCCTTATAATTTCCATTCAGGTGGCCAGGAAATGGTCATGTGAGAATTTTGTTGAATTTATTAAATCTAAGATAGGAGATAAGTTATAACTATGATTTTTTTTTGTAAGTAAGCACGCAAGGAGTTTCAAACCGGTGAACTTACAGAAGGAGTTCCTTAACAATAGACCCATTCACTATCCATTTTACGCCCCATGGGCTAAGTTATAACTATGATTTAAACAAATGCCCTAAAATAAAATATGTAGCAGATCAATTTTCAGAGCTTGATCTCAAAACTAACAATATATGTCCTAATTATCTCTTCACGAACATGCTAGAAAGTGCCCAAGGTGGCGATGAATCTCAAACACTTTTTCCAAGTGCTAGAATTCTAAAGGGGAGTCACGTTTACATGTCTTAGATTCCACCAACCATCTCTCCATCCCGGTATTAGTAATCCAGAGAAGGTTTAGGCCAGGGACAACAATCCCAGGTAGGCTGAGCAGTCAGGGGAAGAAGATAGAGCTACATAGCTTCCTTGATTAGCCATAGTCCACAGCCACTAATTACATGATCCCTTGCATCCATATCAAAAGGTGAGGAAGTTTCTGACTTCAGAGGAACCTCACATTGGTTGGCCCTAGAAACATAATTCTGATGAGATGCTACCTTTTGTTTCCTGGTGGCTTTTGGTAGTTTAAGTATTAAATTTTTATTGCCATATTTATTTCATCTTAGTGAGTATTTACTGCTACAATTTCCTTACAGAGCCTTAAATTTCTGGATGTTATAATGTGTATTGCGAAAATTGTTGTGGATAGATTGCTTAATAAAAACATTTACTAATAATCTAGATTAGTGGGAGTGTTTAACATAGCCCCATTTTTTTCTTGTGGTAATCAGCTATTTGTCCTGACTCCTGAGCTAGAACGTAAGGTCATCTCAACTTGAAAAGAGTAGTCACCAAATAAAACCAATGCAGGATTGAGGGACCAAATAAGGTATGAGACCTTAGTTTATTTGGAAGGGGTTAACCTGCGCAGTATCCAAGGCAGTGAGTAAAGCCTTTCATGAGCAAATAAATCCCAAATAAATCCCAAGACATAATCTTATAAGGTTTGACCTTTCAGTTCGAAGGGTTGATTGGGACCTTATTCGACTGACCTTTCAGAACCAAATAAAGCTAGCTCAGGACATTGACTAAGAAGGCTCGACATTTCAAGAGCAACGCTTCGCATTAGACTGGATGACCAAGACCTTGTTAGCTGGCTTGCTGGTTTGACGTAGCCTGTAGGAGAAACCCTTCAATTTCTAATTAATGGTTGATCAATATCTTCTTGGGTTGGTTGCACTTTTTTTTGGCACCAATTAAACAAAGGTTCCCTCTTACAATGTTTCACGCAACCTATGTAACCCTAATAACCTAGAATTGGAATAAAATTGAAGTCGGGGTAGAGTTGATGTTTGAAGAAAAGANATATATATATATATAACAACCACCGACATAAATTGATTTTAACCCTAGTTTTTGTAAGGAGCAGTAGGTTTGCACCTGTTTTATCTAATCCTTCTATGTATTCAAAATATCCAGTTTTAAGATAAATGTATGCTAGTTAATATACTTTGCATATCAGTGAATTTTGTAAATAGAATTCACACCTAGATCCTTGATCCAGGTTATGATTTTGATAAACATTCAATGAATCTAGGTTATGTTTTTAATAAAAATTCGATGAAAAAACACATGGTGTGGCGTACCTTTCATGCTCAAGAACCCAAATTTTCTCTGGTGAGCGAGGCCAGACTTGCGGAAAAGAAACATCCTTATGCACCACGTGGAATTTATGGTAGTAAATGGAAGAGCACACTACCTGTATTGCATTTCTGTGAAGATCAAGGAATTTAGATGCAGTATTCATCCCAACAGAGTGACAACAAACATAAAAGTGGTCTGCCCCCTATGACCTGTTCCAAAATTCAAAAGACTCACTAATATTTTTAACATATAGTGCCACAAAGTAAGCTACGGGGGCCTCAGAATGCACACGGGGATCATTCGTGAGAGAATTGATGGATAATGGCAAGAAAAAGAAATGGGTCTCCTCTGCATTCATTGTGAGAAATGGATTCGGGAGGAGAGTGGTTTTGAACATGTGGTCACTGAAATGATTTTCAAGTTTTGGGTTATTTGAGTTTTGGTGGGGAAGAAAAATCCCCACAAAGGACAGGAAAACACATACTGTGCAATAAAATATGTTGCCCCACTTCAAGGACAGACAAACACATATTGTGAAATAAATGGAAAACTGAGAAAAAAAGCAGAGTCCATCCTGTCATCATCTGACCAACTTAAGAGTCACTTCACAGCTCTTTGCTCTCTGCGACGAGCAGAAATCACCGGACTGTAGCAAAAACAAAGGGGCTAAAATTGTGAACCCTGGCAGTTTAAGTTCAGAACGCTGTGAAACACGACGGGTTTATTTCAGAACGTGTGGCATATGGCTATTCTCTTGAAGGCCAACGATGCTACAACATTTTAAAACCAAACTTCAGAGAGAAAAATGCCTTAAGACATAATTATATATGACAAAAAAGTGCCTATGAATCGAAATTCATGCCTTATTCCCTCATCAACCCAAAGGCGTGTTTTCCTATGACTATCCAAAGGGTTTATTAATTTAATAATGAAATTAACTAAGCATACTAGCATAAATTGCAATCCAACCCACCCTTTCGAAATACATTTATATAACACTTAATAATACTAAAACAATTAATTAGATATACATTAGGAAATTAAACAAATAGTATATAACTAATAAATACTTAATTATTGCTTTAATTATTTAGCATAATTTTGGACTATTAATGTGCATTAAAGACTAGGCATCTAATTCTGAAAGCATCGACCACTCGCTAAAATGAATATTTAAAATATGTTTAAAGCATTCTCAAATGATAATGAAAAGAAAATTAAATCTAACGAATTTGGTTACTCAAAATAAAAGTTTCAGACTCCGGTAGCGTTGCACAAGAAATTCAAATATATGTATAGGAATGGATGATAAGTCGGGGGTTTGTGTACAAGAATGGTTCATGGCCTACTAATATATTACCCAGACACTTTACTCTAAAAGGGCACATCAAACCTTAAACGGAAAGAATAAACACAAATGCAATAGGTCCAACCTTAAAGAATATAATAACCCCAAAAGCAACCTGAAAGCACTCTTTCAAAAGGCCTTCAAATGTACTCTGTCAAGAATCAACTAAGTTCAACAAAAATGAAATAAATAAAAATTTAATTTTTTTAAATTTTCATCTCAAATTGTAAAGTTGTGTTCACTTAGAAGAGGGAGTTGGATTCTAATGCTTCTAACAAACGCACCTGGAAACATAATTTTCTCTTTCTCGCCCTCAAACCTCGACGTTGAAATTGACTCTTAAATATAAAATACAATATGAACGTCAATTCAAGAAATGCATCTTTGAAAAGTAATGTTGTGTCCATAATTTTTCACAAACCTTAGTAAACAAAAAATTAGGTTCAATTTGAAATCTTTCTCCCCAAAGAACTATCCCGCAATGCTTCAAGATCTGACTATGCTGCAGGCTGTAGCATATTCATCTCAATCATTTTCCTTGTTAAAACTTACAATATACTCCATGTGAAAACCTGTTGGGACTGTGAAGATGATCATTAATCATTTTGATACAAATGTGGACTAAACTTTGAGATGGAAATAGCTAGAATACTCATTATTGATAGGTCAATTCACAAATTCATAATCTTCAAATGGTAATATGCTCCAGTGATGATAATTTTTTTTTTCACTTAAGCTCCCGATATGAGTTATACCCCACACTCCAAGTTCAATATCCTTAATAGCTGAATCAAAGGAAGACACTATTACAAAGTTGTATCTTGAATTGCATTCAAAACTTCTGATATTCTTCCCATTGTAAATCTAAACCAGATAATTGCAGTGATCCTATATTAAAATTAAAATTAAAAACACCAAGTTCCAATATAGTAAGTGGTAGGAAAACCTTTGGAAACAGAAGGCCATGTCGTCTTTGTAGTGTGACCATAAGCACTTCTAGCTTCTTCATTGAATTACCATCACAATCTTCAATAGTTATAATCTTGTTAGGGATACACTTGCCCCATTCACAAAGACAGTCTTCAGGCATTTCCATTGTAAGAAATAAATTATAATACGAGTACAAACAAGCTAACAATGTAAGAGAGTGGAAAATTCCTTCATATTGGAATTAGTTAAAATAGGCATATTGACAAGTTAAAATAGACAAATAAAGCCATCTCACAGCATGGACAAAAAATGAACAGTAACAAAATTGTTGAATCGGTCCAAGTTAACTCATCTATTTTGTCTATGTAACATTACTAATAAAGTGAAGATATAGTTTTCCATGCCTAACACGTTCTGCTTATTGCATTGTAATATTTTCAGAGCCGAGACTGTTCCAAGTCCACCCAATTTGCAGTAATCAGAAAATTCAAAGCTAATGCATCTCAAATGGAACCATAACTTCTAGGTTTGTCCAAGGTAATTACCAATTAGCTATGGCTTCACAAATTCAAAATGCTACCTTTCAATCTTATTCCTACTATAAACAATAGTGAGTGTGACATATGAAAATGTGTTTACTAGGTGGGCGTTTTCAAATGTAACAATTCGTGGGAATACTTCATGCCAGTCTTGATTAGTGGGCACTAATTCAAATTTGTACTTCATTCTATATCATTTCATAGAGGTCTGGAAAGGGAAGATGCAGTAAGACACTTTATTGGTTGTAGACAACCGTTTTCAAAATCTACGGGAAACACTACAATGAAACATGTGATGATATAAGCACTGGACCAAGTCTTGTATGTATAAAAGGGAATACTGTATAACAATTTATTGTGTAAACATGAGTCTAAGTTATACTAAATTCAAAAGAAAATAATAGGCAGTGAAAATTAATTATAGAACATTTCAATGAAGATGAGTCTATATAACCAATTCTATCAGGTCTATTAGTATCTAAGACATCCATCATGTTCCTAAATTTAAATAGAAGTAAAAGTTATATATGAATATCACCATCGTGTTGGATATATATTATATTCTTTACATGTGCGTATGGAGGGGAGGTGCGCATGTCAGCGTTGCAGCTCGACGATCCCAAAAGAACCTTGGATATTTATAGTTGTTTGTGGCTATTTTTAGAATTTGTCTAAAAATATGTAACTTAATCCCTGTTAAGGGATTGGAGTCTTTTTCTAATCCAGGTTAACGGATTAGGGTATTTGGATGTTGCGGAATACCTATATTTTGTATTGCAAGGATTCATAATGGAATGAAGATAATATAGGAGGTGTGGCTCCAAGGTTTTCTGGTTTTCCCTAGTTAAGGGTTTCCAGGGTAAATCTTTGTGTTTATGTATGAATGATGTGTTGTGATCTCTATTTTTCTTAAAAGAATCGGTATTCTTTGCTTCTCTGCACAGGTTTAAAACTTACACGTGGTATTAGAGCTCGATTTTGGCATCAGGGGGACGCCTTTGCTGCTAAGGGTTCGACGTGATTGATAGATCTCAGGTCCGTGATAAACCTGGGTTCAGTGGGAGCTTTGCAGTGTTAATTTGTGCATTGAAATAGAATGGTGAGCACTTCAAGAATTGATATCAAGAAATTTAATAGCCATAATTTTGAGCTATGGAAGCTCAAAATGGAGGATCTTCTTGTAGATCGGGAACAATGGATTGCTATGGATCCGGGTACGAAACCCACTACAATGTCACAAGATGATTGGGATAAATTAGAAAGAAGGGTGAGGGGTACAATATGATTGTTCTTATCAGACTCTGTGTTGTTGAAATTATCTGGTGAAGATAGTGCAGTAAAGCTATGGGAAAAAATAGGGAGTTTGTATCAATCAAAATCCCTTGTGAACAAGTTGTTTTTGCAAAAGAAGTTGTTTCACCTCATAATGGATGAGAATGACACTGTAACAGATAATTTGAATGTCTACAATACTCTGGTAAGTCAAATAACCTCTGTTGGTATTAAAATGGCTGAAGAAGATAAATGTATTACATTATTGTGTTCTTTGCCAGATTCCTAGGACAACCTAATTGTTGCAATAGGTAGTGCTAGCCAGGTGACCTTAAAATTTGATGAAATTGTATCATCCCTACTATGAGAAGAGATGAAGCGAAAAAACATGGATAATCATAGCATGGATTCCTTGTCTGTGAGAGGTCACCCCCAGGAGAGAAACAAAAATAAAGGATTCGGGGGGATATCCGAAATCTAAGGGTTGATATAAATCCCTAGGAAAAGGAATACGAAAGTGTTGAAATGGGGTAAAGCTGGGCACTATAAAAATGATTCCAAATCTAAGAATGTTGAGAAAGCAAAGGGATATGAGGTTACCCCTTCCACAAAGGCGAAGAACTCCTCAAAAGAAGGAGGGGATGTGTACCTAACTTCCACGGGTAATCCTTCAGAACATGATATATGGTTGATTGAATTAGGTGCGTCATGTCATATGACCCCTCATAGGGAGTGGTTCTATGAATATGAAAAGTACAATGGAGGAGATGTGTACTTGGGAGATGATCTACCGGCCAGTATTATTGGATGTGGTAGAGTCAAGCTAAAACTAAAGGATGGAAGAATTAGAACTCTGCCTGGAGTGCTACACATTTCAAATCTAGCAAGAAACTTGATATCTATCGGAAATATGGATGTTGCAGGTGTAAAGACCGTGTGTGGAGATGGTGGTTGCAAAATGGTTCGAGAATCAATGGTATTGATGAGGGGAGTTCAGTATGTAACTCTGTACAAACTATTGGGAAAAACCATCATTGATGAATGTAACAATTATGTTGTGCTTGAGGAAGGAGGTAAAGATGACAAAACCATGACTGCTTCAGGAGGAAAGACAATGCTATGGAATCAAAGATTGGGGAATATCGGAGAAAAGGGACTTTGAGCATTACAAGGTAAAGGTATGGTTGAAGGTATGACTGATTGCACTCTGGATTTTGATTTATGTGAACATTGCATATATGGAAAACAAAATCGAGTAAGATTTACATCTGGTGCGACAAGAGCAAAGAGAATTCTAGAATTAATACATAGTGATGTGTTTGGACCTGTTCCTGTTCCATCATTAGGAAAATACATGTATTATGTTTCATTTATAGATGATTTCTCAAGGAACATATGGATTTATTTTCTTCGAAATAAATATGAAGTATTTGCCAAGTTTAAATAATTTAAGGCTCTTGTAGAAAATCAGTCAAAAAAGAAAATAAAGGTGTTGAGGACAGATAATGGTGGAGAGTTCTGTGGGAACGAATTTGAGTAATTTTGTAAGAAGTGCGGTATAGAAAGGAAAAACACTACTCCATACAGACCTCAACAGAATGGAGTTGCTGAGAGGATGAATAGGACGTTGATGGAAAAGGCAAGGAGCATGCTAAGAAGTGCTGGGATAGGACAAGAATTCTGGGTAGAAGCAGTGGAGACAACATGCTACTTGGTAAACCGGTCACCCACATCAACATTGATTGATAAAACTCCACAAGAGGTATGGACTGGTAAGAAACTCTCTGTTAAGCATCTGAAAGTTTTTGGTTGTGATGCTTATGTACATGTTCCAAAGGAGAAAAGGAGCAAGTTGGATAAAAAAGCTGAGAAGTGTATCTTTATTGGCTATAAAGATGGTATGAAAGGGTATAAAATTTGGAATCCTATAAATAAGAAGACTGTTTACAGTCGAGATGTTGTGTTTTGAGAGGTCAAAGAAGTCCCCAGAAAGGAAGTGAATCCAATGGAAAAGGAACCAGAGAAAAAAGAGTTTAAGTTAGAAGGTGAATAATCTAACTCAATAGAAGACGTTGAATTAGAAGAAGAAGAACCTCATACTCCAGTTTTGAGGAGATCATCTCAAGAAATAAGGCAACCAGAAAGGTATTCCCCTCGTGATTTTCGCTCTCATTTTTCTATGTCTATTACTGATGATGATCATAGAAATGTGAAGGAAGCTGTTGATTCAGAGGATAGTGATCTCTGGAAAAAGGTCATGGCTGAAGAAATGGATTCCTTAGACAAAAATGAAGCTTGGAATCTAGTCTAGTTACGAGCTGGAAGAAAAGCCGTTGGGAGAAAATGGCTATTTAAAAAGAAGTTGAATGCAGAAGGTAAAGTGGATAAGTATAAATATTGCTTGGTAGCAAAGGGATATTCTCAGGTAGAGGGGATTGATTTTGGTGAAATATTTCCTGCAGTTGCAAAATTAACTTCTATTAGATTTCTTCGAGTCTATTGTTGTAGATTTTGATCTTGAAGTAGAGCAGATGGATGTGAAGACAACGTTCTTACATGGGGATTTGGAAGAAGAAATATACTTGAAACAACCAGAAGGGTTCATAGTAAAGGAAAAGAATGAGTTGGTATGTAAACCAAAGAAGTCCCTTTATGGTCTAAAGCAATCTCCAAGGATGTGGTACCAAAAGTTTGACACATACATACTTGGATTGGGGTTTATGAGAAGAAAAGCTGATCACTATGTATATTCCAAACATGTTGGTGATCACTTCATTAACATAGTTCTGTATGTTGATGACATGTTGCTGATTGGAAACAACAAAGATGTTATAAAGGAGGTAAAGTCTCAATTGTCCTCCAAGTTTGATGTGAAATATCTCGGTGTTGCAAACTTCATTCTGGGAATGGAGATAAGAAGAGACCGTGCAAACAAGATGATTATTTTAAATCAAAGAAAATATGTTGAGACGGTGCTACAGATATTTAACATGCAGGAAAGTAAGCCGGTCAAGGTTCCTATTCCTGTAGGTGTAAAGTTATCTGTAGAGCAGTGTCCCAAGACACATGAAGAAGAAGAAGACATGTCATGGGTTCCATATGCCAGTGCAGTTGGTATTTTGATGTATGCAATGGTCTGTACAAGACCAAACATCACTCATGCAGTGGGAGTTTTGAGTAGATATATGTCAAAACCAGGAAAGGAGCATTGGACATCTGTAAAGGGCGTCTTCAGATATTTGTGTGGCACCACAGATTATGCAATCTGCTACCAAGGAAGACCTGGACCAGACAGAGTAATAAATGTACATGGATTTGTTGATGCAGACTGGGTTGGAGACCTTGATCACATAAGATCTACAAGTGGGTATGTATTTAACCTATTTGGAGGAGCTATCAGTTGGATGAGCAAGAGATAAGCTGTAGTTGCACTCCCAACTACAGAAGCTGAATACATGGCAGCCGCTCATGCAACCAAAGAAGCTGTGTGGTTGCAAAGATTGTGTTCATGTATTGGGTTTGTATAGAAAGGTGTAAGGTTAGATTGTGATAGCCAAAGTGCAATCTTCCTGGCAAAGAATCCTTCTTATCATGCTAAGACAAAGCATATTGATGTGCAATATCACTTTGTGAGAGATATGGTTGAAGACAAGAAGGTGATGCTGGAGAAGGTTGACACCATGAAAAATGTTGCAGATTCATTAACATAGTCTGTTAGTACAGAGAAGTTCTCTTGGTGTAGAGAATCTATGGCCATTATTGCCCTGAACCTATGACTTTATGAGTACATGACTCATTGCCATGCAAAGGAAACAACAAGTGGGAGAATGTTGGGTATATGTTATATTCTTTGCATGTGCGTATGGAGGGGAGGTGCGCATGTTAGCCCTGCAGCTCGGTGATCCCAAAAGCACCTTCATGGAAATGGTTGTTAGGCCATTTCCGATGCGAGCTCAGCGAGCAATTGTTTTTGGCTATTTATAGATTTTATGTCTATTTATAGCTGTTTGTGGCTATTTTTAGAATTTTTCTAAAAATATGTAACTTAATCCTGGTTAAGGGATTGGAGTCTTTTTCTAATCTGGGTTAACAGATTAGGGTATTTGGATGTTGCGGAATATCTATATTATGTATTGTGAGGATTCATAATGGAATGAAGATAATATAGGAGGTGTGGCTCCAAGGTTTTCTGGTTTTTCCTAGTTAAGGGTTTCCAGGGTAAATCTCTGTGTTTATGTATGAATGATGTGTTGTGATCTCTAGTTTGCTTAAAATAATCTGTATGCTTTGCTTCTTTGCAAAGGTTTAAAACTTACATGTGGTATCAAAGCTCGATTTTGGCATCAGGGGGACGCCTTTCAGTGAAAATTAATTATAGAATGTTTCAGTGAAGATGAGTCTATATAACCAATTCTATCAATTCTATTAGTATCTAAGACATCCATCATGTTCCTAAATTTAAATAGAATTAAAAGTTATATATGAAGATCACCATCGCTGTGTTTATGTGTGAATGATGTGTTGTGATCTCTATTTTTCTTAAAAGAATCGGTATGCTTTGCTTCTCTGCACAGGTTTAAAACTTACATGTGGTATCAGAGCTCGATTTTGGCATCAGGGGGATGCCATTTGGGAAAATAAATTATAGAACATTTCAGTGAATATGAGTCTATATAACCAATTATATCAAGTCTATTAGTATCTAAGACATCCATCATGTTCCTAAATTTAAATAGAAGTAAACGTCATATATGAATATCACCATCGGTGTGTTTATGTGTGAAAGATGTGTTGTGATCTCTATTTTTCTTGAAAGAATCTGTATGCTTTGCTTCTCTGCACATGTTTAAAACTTACATGTGGTATCAGAGCTCGATTTTGGCATCAGGGGGACGACGCCATTTGGGAAAATTAATTATAGAACATTTCAGTGAATATGAATCTATATAACCAATTCTATCAAGTCTATTAGTATCTAAGACATCCATAATGTTCCTA
Organism: Pseudotsuga menziesii; assembly: GCA_001517045.1. Taxonomy (NCBI): domain Eukaryota; kingdom Viridiplantae; phylum Streptophyta; class Pinopsida; order Pinales; family Pinaceae; genus Pseudotsuga; species Pseudotsuga menziesii. Next base: position 350,497 of record LPNX011092235.1, on the reverse strand, counting down.
AATTTAAATAGAAGTAAAAGTTATATATGAAGATCACCATCGCTCTAGTTGAATAAAAAAAGGACCTGAAAGATGGGTAGGATGATTCCCTTCTTGAAATAAGGGAATTGGTAATACACGATAAGAAACTACAGTCATTAAACTACACGGATCCATTCACATATTAACTGTGGGAAGGCATTATTATTGGCAAAAACTCATAATTGGTTACAAATTTTCTTCAATTCAACATCCATCTATTTCTAATGGTGATAACCATTAATTCCTAATAAAAGATCTATATTTATATTGCTAAATTACGATTCTCGGGCTATACTTCCATCCAAATAACAAATTCCATAAAAAAAACAGCTACTAATCCAAACATCATTATTCACTATTCACCATGATTTTATTCTGATCTCGCTGCATATTGCTCCACTTTTTCATCATTGAGATTAATTCAGACCATAGCTTCTCCTAAATCGTAACTAACCTTAGCTAGAACGTGGGGGTCATTATAGTGAGTCACAGTCTGTACAATTTCTCGGGCCCGACGAGCTGGATCACCACTTTTGAAAATGCCTGAACCTACAAAAACTCCATCACAACCTAACTGCATCATCAAGGCAGCATCAACAGGTGTAGCAACACCTCCTGCTGCAAAATTCACAACAAGAAGGCTTCCTAGTTGTTCGGTTTCCCTCACAAGCTCATAGGGAGCAACAATTTGTTTAGCAAAGGTAAAAAATTCATCATCATCTAAGCTTTGAAGCTTACATATATCACCCAAAACATATCTCACATGTCTTACCGCCTCAATAACATTACCGGTACCATCTTCTCCTTTAGTCCTGATTATAGCAGCTCCTTCAACAATCCTTCTTAGTGTCTCACCAAGGTTTCGACAACTGCAGACAAAAGGCATACAAAAATTATGTTTGTTGATATGGTTCGCGTCATCTGCAAGAGTGAGCACTTCACTTTCATCAATGTAATCAATACCGATGAGCTCAAGAATTTTGGCTTCAACAAAATGGCCTATTCTATCCTTGGCCATGATAGGGATGGTCACAACATGCTTAATTTCCTTAATGAGCCCAGGATCACTCATCCAAGCCATTTCCCCTTGAGCTCTAATATCAGCAGGGACTCACTCCAATGCCATCACAATAGTAGCCCCAATTTCTTCAACTATTTTGGCTTGTTCAACATTGACAACATCCATGATAACTCCCCTCTAAGCATTTGGGCCAGACCAACCTTGATTGCATATGAAGATTTCTTTGGATCGGTTATTTGGCCATTACCATAGACGGTGACAACTCCATCACTTTCCATTTCCAACTCGAGACAAATCTCCCAGGTCTAAAAATGTAGATGATTGTTAAATACATGCATAGATATAAATCAAATCGCAGGGGAAAAATTGCACTTGTCAATTTCAACATCCATTAATCCATTTATTAAACAAAAAGGCAAAAAAAACTTAAAATTCGCGAATCCACACCCATTAATCCATGCATTAAACATAAGAAAAAAAACTTAAACCCACGAATCTATGCCTAGAAACATGCAATCCATAAAACAAAAAAATGTTTTAAGCCCATTCCAAATGCATATACAGAGATGACTAGAAATCTTAATCTTAAATGCAATATCAATGCCAATAGCACCTTATGAAAGGCAATTTCAATGCCAATAAATCCTAATTAAAAATTGAAAAATCTATAAACCCCTAGTAAAAATCCCAAAATCTATCAACAAATCAAATACAGAGACCTGAATCCCCTTAAACCAATGCCAAAAATCTATCTACAAATCAGATACAGAGACCTGAATCCCGATAAACCAATTCCAAAAACATGATGCAATATCCATGTCCAATGAACCCATCCTCACAGAATGAGCACAAAAACCTAGACCATGAAACATAACATGTACAGTCTAAAACCCATGCGAACATCAATCTAGAAGACTTACATATTAAACCATAAGCATGAAAAGTTAGTTTCTAAAGCACATTAACGAGCCTCCTCTCTGTTCACTTAGGTGAACTTTAAGAAAATAAGTAACATCTGATGCCTAAGCCTGGGTTAGTTGTAGATCTATCAGTTAGCACTCTCTCTTCAATAAGCAGGAGCATTACTCACCCACGGAAGGGTCCCGAAGCGCACCCTATACCAGAGGTAGAAAGTCAGAGAGTAGCCCAGACCCATCTAAAACCCAGTTGTAAGATGCACCTAGAGGTTGTGAAGCTCAAGGTTACATATCTCGCGTTTCAATATTTGATGCATCGACCATTTGTGTGAGCGCAAAATCATCCTTGGTGCTCACGCTTTGCAAGCACATCATACCCACGTTGAGATGGGTTTGGGCTAGTGTCTCTCTTCGTGCACCCAAAGGGCATCATTAAATGGGCACACAAAGGATTGATGGATCATTTCCCATTTATAGAGCTTACCTAGGTGCATATCCTTTGGTCAGCAGAGTCTCCACTTGTAGGAAAAATTCCTACAATAATATGTGTATCCACTTAAAGGTGGGATGATTCATAATTCCATATGGGATTGCAGACAGGGCCAATGATTCACTGGTAAAGTTGATGGAATATTAAACTCTCTTCGAAGATACCATTACACCTGTTGTTTGCCCTAGCCAAATGACCTGATTTTCAAAAGGATTAAGACAGATGCAAGTCCTGCGCGATCCTAGTAGAATAATCGCCCCTCAAAGCTGACAAACATAAGCCGAAGGAAGTTTACTCCCCTCAAAGCTGACAAACATAGGCCGAAGAAAGGCTATTCTATGTGCTGTGGGCTATTTTATAGATGCAAAAGTAAAACTATAAGTAAAAGTCTCCAAGGGTAATTTTCTTTTCACTTTCCCATCATGTAAAAAACATTAAAATCTCAGAGCAAGAACAACATTCGCTGGGTCGTGTCGCAGTGTCTCTTGATGAGTTTCAACATCATACGTCTTCTTTTCTTCAAGCTTCTGGAGGGCTTGAGCATAGACTCCATCTCTGCCCCACGTCCACCGAAGCTCAGTGGGCTTTTACCTTGTAAAAGACCAGAATTATGGAAGCATTTGTGTCCAACATCAATAGAAGCTCATTTAAACACCAGGTTGATTCAACGTATCCAATAGAGAAAATGGGCACATGTACAGAGGCTGTATATCCAACAGAGAAAATGGGCACATGTACAGAGGTTGTTTCGAATAGCCGCTTCTATTTGAGAGGTAAAATAATCTCCCTGTTGCAACGAGTCCTCTTGATCTAGAAAGACCCTCAATCCGCATGAATGAAGCAGACGGTAGAGATAGCTGGCTAAGGTTTTCTTGACATCAGGACCCCGTGGTTTAAAAATACATCAAAGGACTGCATTGGCAAGAAAAATACACCAAAACCACCTTTAATTCAAAATGTTGTTTCACCCACTCAACTTACTGTGGGATTGTAGACAGAGGTCCGGAAGCCTTTGTCTACGATGTTGAAGGCGAGGCAAGTCACCACCAAACCCGCGAGTATGATTCTGAACAACATTTTAATCTGTGGTTTGTTTCTTCATGGCATATCATGAAAACTTCAACTAGTCAGAAAATCTATGGCTGAAAGAAAAACGGCCAAGTCAAAGGACTTCATAAACATGCCAAAAAGCTGAGAAAACTTCAAGAATATGCCAGAAACGCTATGGCATGTCAGAAAACACTGACAAACCAAAAAACTTCAACAACACTTTCGAAGAAGAGCGTGAAAACAAGATATACATAGTGTTTTTTAATTTTTATAATTTTTGATATACAGGCGGCACATTTTTATTGCATCGCTGGATTATTGCATAGATGGACGACCATGCTACATTGCTCTGAAACCCAACTTTTGATAGAAAAACGCCTTACCACCTAAAAATATAAAGAAGCCGAAAGAGTGTTGCATCTAAAAATGTAAAGAAGCCGAAGGAGTGTTGCATGTGGCAATCCACTATTTTGGTTAATCTCTCATTTTTTTTTCTTCTATTTAATTCTGATAACGATTTTAACTAAAAATGAGGGCTGTTAGGTTTTGGCGAAACTTGAAAGAAACGGGAGGTGGGTTGTGATGGAAAATGAGAACTCACTGGATAGAATGGTAATGAACTGCAAGCCATGTAAGGGTTTTCTCCAGGTTTGAGGGTGGCGGTCTTCTAATTGCCAGGTATGGTCGTTTCGTCTATGTAATGATAAAGATCATGATTTTTCAGACAAATAGATTTCAGTGTTGAGTTGAATTGGATGGATATATATTTTTTATTATTCTCACGGTGAAAGATGTCGATAACCTACCTTGTTTTCTTCCATAGATATATTCTTTGTATATTTTAACTCAATTCTTATAGAGGGAAGATAGTTCGATAACCTACCTTGTTTTCTTCCATAGATATATTCTGTATATTTTAGCTCAATTCTTATAGAGGGAAGATAGTTGTCAATACCTAGTGGTTGTATTATTATTTTGTTTAGAAGGAGTGGCCTCTGAAATAAGAGCACAGTTCGCTCCCTACGTCAGTAATCAAAAGCTTGGAGGTTATAGCTTCTCTTGGTTAAAACTCAATCCCGCTTTTGTTTTCTTTACCTGAAAATTACATATTTCACTTACCATTACGGATGGGGAGGAAGGGATGACCTCTCTACACAGAAGGTTGATTTTATTCTTATTTCATGCAGTTAACAAAATATGCAATGGGTACCTCTCCGTGAGAGGAAAAAACGACCTCTCCTTGGAGAAAGTCAATTGTTTTTCTTTGGTTGGGGTGAATGACCTAATTTCTGTGGGTAGAGAGAGTACTTTGAGTAAGATCCAATATCTTTTAATAGAAACCAATTTTGAATATATGAATTATTTTAAATGAACGTGGATCATTCTTTAATTTGTTGAAGAAGGCAAAACTTTTTACATATTCCCCTTTAAAATAATTAAGGGGAAATCTTACTCAGAGATTCTATTGGCTTAGAACCCAATCGTGTTATTTAAAGGTGAGTTATTTTATTTAATTATTAAATTACAAAAACTTTAATATTGTAAAAAGTTACATATGATTTTTAAAATAATTAAGGGAAAATCTTATTCATAGATTCTATTGGCTTAGAACCCAATAGTGTTATTTAAATGTGAGTTATTTTATTTAATTATTAAATTAAAAGAACTTTAATATTGTAAAAAGTTACATATGATTTTTAAAATAAGGGAAAATCTTATTCATAGATTCTATTGGCTTAGAACCCAATGGTGTTATTTAAAGGTGAGTTATTTTATTTAATTATTAAATTAAAAAAACTTTAATATTGTAAAAAGTTAGAGAAAAGAGTTTAGTGTTGGAAGTCAAACTCCTCCTTTTATGTAGTATATGTGAAACCAAACCATCTTTTGTTTGGGTCATCAAGAGGTAAAAAATTTACTCCTTTTATAGTTTGAATTTTAATAATTTAAGGATCAAGAAGTATAATGTGTTAATTAATCATTTTGTTGAGTAGCCAAGCCTATCTTTTAAGAAATGAGATATTTTATTTATAAAATTTATAAAAACTTAATAGTTAATATGGAAAAAAAGCTAGGAAAGATTGTGTTGAGTCTTCTCCTCTTTAGTGGATTCATGTTGGTATTGGGGTCCCCTATAGAGTCAGATGGTTGGGAGGAAAGTGGAAGTCAAGCTCTCAATAGCCAAGTTCCTGTGAAGTAAGAGTTTATTTACGTTGTGCTCAATATTATGTGGTTAATTTTTAGTTTATTTTCCCAAAAGTTTATTTTAGCTAATTATTTAAAGGATGAATGTTGACCAAGACCATTTATGTTGTTGGAATTTACATGTACATAATTATGATACATGCTTTATAATGTTCTTCCTCGTTAATTTTGGTATTACGAAATAAAGAGTATAACATATGTGAATGTTTTAATCAAAAATAAATAAATTACCATGTCTCTTGAAAATTACACCGTGGAAAGTCAGGTATGTTACAAATGCTTTGTCATAAGTGAAACTTCATATAATGAGGATATGTTACAAATGCTTTGTCTTAAGTGAAACTTCATCTAATGAGATAATCTTATGATATGTTACAAATGCTTTGTCCTAAGTGAAATTTCATATAATGAGATAATCTTATGTGGTCATTGAAACTTCATAATAAAAACTAAAGGCCACTACTCAAGTAGTTGAAATGTATATAAATAACATATAAGTCATATATTTAATGTTTTATTCTTAGTGATACATGGGTAGTCATTGAAACTTTATAATGAAAACTAAATACCATAACCTCAATTAGTGGAGATGTATGTAAATAACATATAGTGATATATTTAATGTTTTACTCTAAGTAGTTTCTCATGTGATAAAGTAAACATGGTGATACTTCAAGTTACAAATTAAGAATATAATATTTCAATTCAATAATTAAATAAATGGTAATCTTAAAATTATAATTAATATAGAAATTTATTTTAAAATTGGATGCATTGAGAGGGACCAAAATATGTGATATGTAATTTTTATGTGTTAAATTTTTACATAAAAAAATGTAAAGAAATTTGATCTCTTTTATTGTTTAATAAAATTGTGCTTAGGATAAAAATCTATATTGGTTTATGTTAGATTTGTGACTAAACCACCTCTATATTAAATTAAAAGTACATTGATACTTTTAAGATATAATCATTTAATAACTTTATACATAAAATAAAATAAAAACAAAAAAGTACTTTTATATAACATTTCATCCTTTTACAAAATGAGTTGACCATACATGCCTTAAAAGGATATGCTAATAACTTAGATCCATGTTTATAACTATCTATAATATCATTGTATCATTGGGCATTGATTTTTTTGCATAAAGGTTATGGAATTTGAATCAAGATTATAGAACGATAATCAAGTTTCAAGATATGATGAACATTAGGGTTGGTAATCATATTTGAATGATAGGTTTTGATGAATGGGGTATTCAATTTTTCCCAACAGGTTTTTGTAGATGGGATTTTATGATTTTCGTCCATCATGTCATCTCATAAATTGAAATCCTCAGCAAGGGATAGTCTACATAACTCCCCTATTAAATTAGGGCTTCTACCTACTTCTTCTAGGGAGGACACCCACTTGGCTTCTCCTCTACCACCAATTGATGCTAACTCATTACATTCAAAGATCATATTCGATTTGAATGTTGATTTATTAGTCACCTTGGATTCCATGGCTCTCTCTTTTTTCTCCTAGTGCTAAGCTTTTCCAAGTTTTTCCTGTGGTTCATTATGATAGTGTTGTTAGGTGGGAGTCTCTTTATGGAATCTTAAACCAAAATTTATCGGTTTCTCCTCATTCCTTTGTTTCAACACATGTGGTTACATCTCTTGTGTTTCCTTTACAGGTTGAGCGTTTAGTCCGATTTACTTCTAACAATAGAACTTCTAAGACCCATTGTATAAAGTGGAAATCTATTGCTCTAAATTTGGTTTTAAGGGCAGAGGTTCAATTGAATGATGTGGTGGATACAATAAAACAAAATTTGGTTGGTCGCTTCCCTGGTTGATGATGTAATATGATTACTCTTAAGGACTGAATTAGCACGAATTGGGGACCTTTCCTGGGATATAATGGTGAGGCTTTGATACTGGCGAGGGGTTGGATTGTGTATGGATATATAATGCTCCATTAGGTTTGGTCCTAGAATTCATCTCATCTTTTCCTTAACCAATGGAGTCCATTATTTGATGCAAGAAAATAAACATTGGAATCCACCTATGTTTGGGTCTGTCTTCTAGCCCTACCCTTGGATTTTTTGTCTTCTCAAAATTTTAAGGTTGTTGGAGATGGAGTGAGAGAATTTATAAAGGAGGACCTCTCTTATGTTACTACTCGGGTTTTAGTAGTGGAGAGGATATTGGTTAAACTTGATGTAAAGGAGGGTTTAGCAGATACTTTGGCTATTTCAGTTGGGAACCATTCACATTCTCATATGCTCAACTTTGAATGCATGCCTTTAAGGTGAAATCGTTGCAATGTATATGGCCATTTAGTTTCACTATGTGCCCTACCATTCAAGAAGCAATATCGGGCTCAAAATATTTATAGTCTTCTTTGAAGATTAATTTCATATAAGATAAATGAGACATGATGGAACTTTCTCAAAATGTTTTTACTGTTTTTCTTTCTTTCTATTTTTTTTCTTGATTACATATTGTGTTTTTCTTTTATTCATGGTTTTATTTTTTCTTGTTGTTGTCATTGAATTCACCTTCAGGTTTGTTTCATTCTTCTATTTTTTTCTTGATTACAAATTGTGTTTCTCTTGTTATTAATGGTTTCTTTTGTTGGTCATTGAATTCATCAATGATTGCAGAGAGGGGGAATATATTATTAAAATTGAGCCACAAAAGCATAGACTTGGCATTATCCAAGAGAAACAAGTCCAGTTTCTAGTTGTAAGCCTATGCAGTTAGACCTCCAAATGAATCTTCCATAAAATAGACAGATATGGAAGCAAAAACAAAAGGAAGAACTTGCAGCTAGAAGTAAGAGTCTGATCTCTTTGATGAAAATATAGGATAAATGATTGCAGTGGTATGTGCACATTGTCACATGTTTGTAATGTTTTAGAAGGCTTTTCCTTCATGCCCCAACTGCGAGTACGTGCACCCAATCGACCTCAATTTGGAATTTAAAAATAGGAATATTATGCCACCCAAGAAGACACTTAGTTTTCTTGATTGTGATCATGAAACTATACATGACACAAAGTAACAACGAATAAATGTGTTTTGGAACTTTGTAGATTTGAATCTTATGTTGTTTTATGACAAACGTTTTTGCAGTGATTTTCTAATAGGCTCTCCTTAACATGGCATGCATGCTAATACATTTGCTGATACATAAGGCATTTTTTTACCCATCCCTTGCTAGGTTTGCAATGACCTGATGCTCACGAGAAAATTTCTCAAATCGAAACCTAGTGGTGGTTCGAGTTAAGTGATGATAACTATAGTGTTATCTTTGGTGTTAAGCTATTATAGTATTTTATCATTTGATATGAAAATATGTTCCTTTTTCAAATTTTCCAACTATGGGATGTGTATTATTACAACCAATAACAATTTTGGCATTATATTGCACCTTATGGGGTAAGTTTCTCCCCATGTGAAATTTCAATACTTTTTTGGTGTTTGCAACTATAATGAAGAATTATGAAGTACTTGCATACATGGCTGGCCATTTTAATATCTCTAGGCACATAAAATATTTTATGGACTCCTTGTACTCTTATTTTCTTGATCATCTTGCAACTTGCTCTTCTAAGTTTGAAGACATTCAAGCTTGTATTTAAAGTTAACTAGCTTAATCGTGTAACTAATACAAGATTTATTACATATATAGTAATGAATCACTTATTATTTGTAACAATGAACATGAAGCTTAGAAGGATACTATGTGTAAAATCACTATGTGTTTTATTTGTTGTACTCACAAAACAATTCACTATTTTTTCAAGTGATTACAATTGTTTGCAACTATGTTATGAGGTGAATCTTAGTCATATAAGCTTATACACTATTCAAGATCATTACAATCTCTAACTAACCAAAACATGCAATATCAATAATAAAACCTATCACAAAGTAGAGATATAGTATTTCCCTATTAGAGATAGGGTTTATCACAGCTTGCGAATTAGAGGAATTTTGGGGTCTAAAATGGGCCTTATAAGAAAACGCGCCAACAATAAGTTCTTGTGAGTTGGAATTCAAGAACCAATAGAATTCCAATAAAATAAGTCAACCATAATGGTTGAATTGACATGTTTGTCATAAAAAAACTACTTTTTTTGTTTGTATTTTCGACATATCTCCATGTGTTTTTACTCAAATTTCGATCGAGAGATCTCGTTGGATGCAGAATTTGATTCCGCATCCAACAAGTACCCACACTGCATACTTTTGATGGACCCTGCTACCCCAAAAACAAGAAATACTTGAAAAAACATGATGATGATGGCATCATCACATTTTTTCAGGTATTTCTTGTTTTTGGGGTAGCAGGGTCCATCAAAAGTATGCAGTGTAGGTACTCGTTGGATGCGGAATCAAATCCAATGAGCTCTCTCGATCAAAATTTGAGTAAAAACACAGGGAGATATGTCGAAAATATGAACACAAAAAGTAGTTTTTTTCTTTTTTCCTCCAAAATTAATAAATATTATTTTATTATTTTACTTAGGAGGCTCATTTTATACCTCAAAATTCCTCTAATGCTTGTTCATCTATTTTCTTGATTCTCACCTTGTACATGTTTACTATGTGTTACAACAATGACTACATTAGAGATAATCTAGGTGCAATAATAAATAATAGCAAGAGAAGATAATTAAGTGTATTACTCTCTTAACCTTAACCTGTATTACTCTCTTAATCACAATGATAAACGAAACTCATTGGACACTGGCCATAAATGAAAATTGAAGTGAGAACTTAGAACTCTCAAAAGTTCCAAGGGCCAAAACACGAACTCAAAACTCCAAAAACAAAAACCTTAAAATGTTTGCAAGATTTCTAGTAGAGGAAACACTCAGAAACTAAGGAAACATAAGCCAAGAGATTGTATGGGGTTATACATGCATTTAATGCATCATGCATGGTATGGTAGGGTTAGCCTCTTTTAATTTGGTGTCATTTTTATCTGTTTAGCGAAGTTTTCGTTCTTTTCCCACAGTATTTTTGTATGGCTTGGTCTTGTGGGTTGGGAGCATGAGGAAGCTCCTTGGCAGGTTGGGGGTTGGGAGCTTATGGAAGCTCCAATACATGGTATTTGTGATTGAGAGCTCATTCCAATGATCAAATTTGAAGGGTGGGTCTTAATTTCAATTGGAAGGGCATTTATTCTCTAAGCCCTTCAGAGATGAAGGGCAATATAAATAATTGTACTTTAATGGACAAGTATAAATTAACCAAACCTTTTCATACAAAAAAAATGCAAAAACCAAATATTGTTCTTTCAGCGCTTGTTGTGAAAGCATGCATGTATGTGATGGAGGGTCCTAAGTCAATTGAATCCTTGCAACTCATTGCATGTCTGAGTCTAATGATCTGCGGTTTAGATTGAACCAAAATACCAAAAGAAGTTTATTAATGGTTGATTTCAGAAAGTTATAGGTGTGAGTAGTTAAGTGCTTGTGGCTCTAAAATTTGTTGTGTTTTGTACTAGTCCATGATTCACTGAATCCATAGGTAGGAATTTAAATTATTTAATGAAAAAAATTAATGTGTATAACCTCCATGTCGAGACAGTTTTCCATGCTGATGCTTGCCACTACCCTCTTTATTGTCTTACAAAAAGGCATGATAATCAGGAAGAAGACCTAAAATTATGGACTTCACCTTCAATGAATGCCTTGCAATCATATTGGTAATAACTATTTTGGTAGCGCTGAGGAAAAATGTCGTGAGAAACCACAAATTTTTGGAAGGATGGAGGGAGATAACATCACGATCATGCAACTCATCAAACTGAAGACTATTCTTGAGCCAACAATTGTTTTTTTAATTTTATTAATAACCATTGTTTCTCCATATCCTGTTCCCAGTGACACATCTCTATAGCAATGCATAAATCAATTTCTACACAATTTGTAATCCTAGCTACATCTTGAGAATTTATATGAATGGGTAATTTCAAATGTTGCTCTTCTTTTGAAATGTTGATATAAATTATACCCTTATTTATTGGAATGGTGAAATTCAAATTTTAAATTTTTTTTGAAGGGAAATTTTAGCATTACACTTCTGGGAAGGGCTAGAACCCTTTGGAAGGGCTGTGAAGGGTTCAATTTTGAATGTTGGCTCATTCATTGAGGAGTTTCTCAAAGTTGTTGAAGCTCCTAGATGAATCGTAGTCACAAGTATCCCACTAAACTCTTATGGGAGCCGCGATTTCACTTTTATGAAGTACCCCAAAAGCTCCCAAGTATCAGAGGAAGCTGGCCACTTTTGGAGGGTTCTCAAAACCTCCCAGGTATGCAGGAATGTTGGGTAAGTCATTTTTAATAGCTGGGAATGGTACCTGCAACCATAGGGGATTCACTTGTTGATCAATATCCTATCACGTTAGTTCATATTGTGGGTTTTAAAATTATCAAAAATTGAACCAATATATTGAAGGTATTGGGGGGGATGAGGGGTTTAAGGTGGGGGTGTGTAGGGTGGTTTATAAGGATTGAGGTATAAAAAGGGATGGGGAGGAGGTTTTAAGTATTGGGAGGGGTTTTCAACAAAAAGAGTTTGGGTCAATATCTCTAGAAATTAAGGGTATTCTTTAATATCCCATGATTTCACGTGCTATGTGAGAGGTTCACTAAGTGAAGTCCCCATGCCTGCAACACAGTTTTGAAGTAATAAATATTCTATAGAGTAGTCTATTTATATATTAAAAAACATAATTTAAAGGTTTTCAAATTTAAATTTTATCATAATAAAATTATTGAATTTTAACTCTAAAAAATAAAAATAAAAATTTAAAACTATTTCAAAAAAATTCTTATATTTTATTTTATATATTCATTATTAAAATAAAAAATTATATTTAACATTATGTGTTTTATATTTCATTTTATATAATTATTATTAAAATAAAAAAATTATATTAACATCATGTATTTTAATATGATGATTTTTTTAACGAGTCCACTCCACCTATATATAGGTGATGATTTAAAAATAAAAATCAGCATTGAAAAAATGCTTCTAGATTTTGGATCTTACACCAAACCAAACATGATGATATAGTATAACTAGTAATTGATGATTCAAAAAATATTTTAATGATTTAAAAATGTTTTAAGATTTTGGATCTTACTTTAAACTAAACATGCATGATGATAGAGTAAAGCATCATAAATAATAAAAATATATTTTTTTAAATTTAATAAATTAAAATTAATAATATGGAAAATGAGTAATAGTAAAAAATTAATGATTTCTATTTTTTTATAAAAAATTATATTATAGGATATTTGTTAAAATAACAATTTTCATGGTTTAAATTGCAATTTTATAAGAATTTACATTACAAGATTTTTGCTAAAATAACAATTTTCATTGTTCAAATTGCAATTTTGATTGCAGAAATAAATTCAAAAACCTTAATTACCTATAAAACACCTAAATTATACATTTTAAAACTTAAAACTATAATTTCAACAATTTCTATCAAATTTTGATTTGAATCTTATGACACTGTACATGACACAAAGTACATGAATCTTATGAATCTTATGACACTGTACATGACACAAAGTAACAACTAATAAATGTGTCTTGGAGCTTTGTAGATTTGAATCTTATGTTGTTTTATGACAAACGTTTCTCAAGTGATATTTTAGTAGGCTCTCCTTAACATGGCATGCATGCTAATACATTTGGTGATACATAAGGAATTTGTTTACCCATCCCTTGTTGGGTTTGCAATGACGTGATGATCAAGAGAAAATTTCTCAAACCAAAACCTAGTGGTGGTTTGGGTTAAGTGATGATAACTATATTGTTATCTTTAGTGTTAAGCTATTATTGTAGTCTATCATCATATGTAAATATGTTCCTTTTTTCAATTTTCCAACTATGAGATGTGTATTATTACGACCAATAACAATTTGGGAATTATATTGCACCTTATGGGGTAAGTTTCTCCCCATGTGAAATTTCAATACTTTTTAGGTGTTTGCAACTATAATGAAGAGTTAAGAAGTACTTACATACATGGCTAATATTTTAATATCTCTAGGCACATAAAATATGTTATAGACTCCTTGTAGTGTTATTTTCTTGATCATCTCACAACTTGCTCTTTTAAGTTTGAAGACATTCAAGATTGCATTTGAAGTTGACTACCAGTAATGAACTACTTATTATTTGTAACAATGAACATGAAGCTTACAAGAATACTATGTGTGAAATAACTGTGTTTTATTTGATATACACACAAAACAATTCAGTATTTTTTCAAGTGATTACAATTGTTTACAACTATGTTATGAGGTGAATCTTAGTCATATAAGCTTATACATTGTTCAAGCTCATTACAACCTCCAACTAACCACATGCAGTATCTGTAATACCCCGGTTTTGACCCCGTTTGCATTAAAAGATACATGATGTATATTTTGTAATTAATCGTGGTGTGGAGCTAAAGGCAAAAGCCCCACCATCGGTTTGGTTGTGTATGTTTCGGCAATAGGGATCGTTGCCGATGGTATATCGTGCTATCTGGCACATTATAGTTTTGGGCATCATGTAAATATGCACATTAATTAAAATAAACCTACAGCTAGCTACGACAGTGCAACGTTAAATGAAAAGGGCATGATTCCTAAGGTTAAGAGGGGGTTGTCTAACCCGTGGGGGACATTGGGAGTTTGCCATGTGTCGACCACCCATTTAAATTTCTGTTGTCTGGGAGCAGTTATTGCTGGGTAGTGGTGGGTGTGGCAGGATTGTTAGTCCTTTCCCATGTACCCACTCCACCAGGGGACTCTTCCTCTTCACATCACATGGGGCAGAAGAAAACATTCACTCCACTCTCCCATGATCCCACTTCTTCGGAGGTTTTGGTCTTGCTCACTCTCACGCATGGCGGTTCGGGTTTTTCCTCCCACAAAGAGTCGTTCTGTTCACTCTCCTCACACATCGCTTGGGGGATTTCCCCATCGTTTTGTTCATCCTCACGCACAGATCGAAAATCGGCATGGTTTTCCTCACGCAGGGGTTGGGGGACTGTGATCTCATGCGGCGAGCTGGAAGAGTGGCTTGAGAGGCATGATTCTGCTATGTATATGCTTTCCCTGTCAACACTGGGAGTCTGTCTCCTTCCCCATCTCTAGATTGTGTAAGGTTCCCGTTGTTTCATTATGGGATTGGGTTGTTGATCTTTCCTTGGTTTTGGTTGCTGTGTGTGCCAATATCTTGTGGGGTTGCTGCTGAGTTTTTTTGGCCACGCTAGGGCTAAGAACAACTCTGAAGTGTTTTGTTTGACTTGAGCTGTGTTCACCTTTTCATTTGGGTTGTCACCCTGTTGTCTTTATCTTCTTCACAGAGCTGTGAACTGCTTGTTTTATTGCAGATATGCAGTGGTTGGTCTTCGGACTGTTTAGAGTAGGATTAGAGGCTGGGTATGCTTGAGAAACCTGGTGTTTGGGAGCCATTCAGACAGAATTAGACTGTTGGCTTTCTTCTCCACAACCCTTGAAGAGTATTGGAAAGGGAAGTCAGGGCCTGAGGGATTGTGAAGCAAAGAAAGGATTGATTCCTAGTGTTGGGTGTGTGGATGTCTTAGAAGTCAAGCTAGCTCTAGTGTAGGCATCCTTAACTCTCCATTGAGACCACCAGCTTAGCATTTAGCCTTTCCTAGCTCCTTGACGGCCTGATAAACCCAACTGTGTTGACTTGGATGTTTTGTGTAACCTTGGCTACATGTAAGCCTTCTTTGACTCTTAGTCCTTAGGGAATCATGCCCAGCTTGGGGGTGGTAGTGTTGCTGAGAGATTGATGAGCACATTGGCCTATGGTTGGGTGGAACGTTGCAGTGACGTAGTTGGTTGCAGACGAGTTCTATATAAGATAAGTGTTCTTATCCTTTTTTCTTCTACGTTTACATTTATTGTCTAATGTCTAATGAATCATGAGGAACATGTTGATGCTGGAATGTATATGTTTGCTTCTGCTGTATGTTTAATCCATCTTAGCATGTTTTATTTTTTAAGCATTTTATTTCAATTTATATGCATGTTCATGTCCATGGGGCTATTTGCTCGGAGGTTGTTGATGTTTTGGTAGCATCCTCTTTGTCGGTCGAAGGGTCAGGGACGTGACAGTGTGGTATCAGAGCTCTGGTTGCAGCATGGGCATGAATGGGTCGCAAATATGTAGTGATAGAGCCATCATTGCAGCATTGGACCTCAGAAGGCCATGAAGAACCAGTTAGCAGAGGCAGGTTGCCCTCTACCCAGAAGAAAATGAATGATAGCAAAAACTTCAAAGAAAATTTTCTAAGTCTTAGGCTGTCGGCTCATCGGAGGACTAAGTGAGAAGATCCTCCGATATAGCGGAACGTATAGGTTGAAGATTACTCGACGGCAGAAGAACATTACGAAATTCCTCTAAGTGTTCGTCAGCCATTGGCGAAACTTAGAGGATGTGAGCACCGAAACGTCGGTGGAAGAGACAAGATGATAATAGGTTGAACCGCCGACAGTGATGGCAGAGAGAAAATTTTGAAATTTTCTTCTAAGTCGTGAAATCATCGACGATCAGCGATGATTAGTTGATTGAATCGCTGATGCTTAGATGATGAGGTTTTCGATGACACATTGGTGGAGGGAAGAGAAGTTGGGCGATAATTAGTTGTTTTGGTCGCCGATGAACATCGGAAAGAATTAGCTGTTTACATGTCTGCCGTTGCGGCTGGCTAATGGACTATCCACCTGATGGATAGTTGCTCTGACAGCCGATGCGGCGGAAGATAGAGGAGAAAATTCCTGAAATTTTTCTAAGTCACGAGACCATCAGCGATCAGAAATGTTTAGCTGTTGGGATCGCCAATGACTAGAAGATGGGATCGCCGATAGATAGAGGATGAAGATGCCTAGTGAAGTGGATCGATGATTATTAGTTGAAGGGAGAGCCAATGCAAAGAAGAAAAATAAATTTCAACTTTTTTTTTTTCTAAGTGTCAAACCCATCGGCGATCGGCGGAAGTTAGTTGATGACACCGCTGATGCCGTATTAATTAGTCCTTCCAACAGTCGATGGAGTATGAGGATCTGCGAAAACCACAGTAGGATCGCTGCCCGCCGTTGTGGATAATTAGAAGACTAACGGCCTGATGTTAGCACACCCGAGTGCCGATACTACGGAAACTACAGTTGTTGAAACCGTTGATGCGGCAGACTAGGAAAGAAAATTTTCTGAAAAAATTTGTCTAAGTGCCAAAGACATCAGCAAAACTTAGTTGTTTGGATCGTCGATGCAGTAGCAAACGTCAACAAAGTTTAGAGGATAAGACTGCTGATGGACGTCATCAGAAAATATTAGAAGATCAAAGCGCCGATCGACAGAAATTAGTTGTTCATGCATCCGTCGTTGCGGCTGTTTAGTGGACTATCCTCCCATGGACAGTTGTTGCGACCGTCGATTGAAGAATTATAGTTGATGAGGCCGCCGATTGAAAAAGATTAACGGTTGGTTAACCCGCCGTTGCGGCCACCTAAGAGACTATTCACGCAATGAGTAGTGCATCCGACTGCCGATGCCGCAGTGACTAGGGGTTCCGACTGCTGATAGGATTGTGGCTCGCGGAAACTCTAGAGAATTCATTGGCTGCCATTGCGGCTGCCCATGGAACTAGTCACCCGATGAGTAGAGGATCCGATCACCGACGTGGTAGTCCATAGTGGATCCGATTGCCGATAAATGGCTCGAAAGATTAGACCACTACAGGACCGACATGCCGGAGAAGGATAGATGAATAGACCGCCGATGAGCGGCGGAGGGAACTTGCTGTTTAATTGGCTGAAATGCTGGAGTTTTAGTGGAAAAGAGACCCGATCTAAAAAGGGAAGTTTGGGTTTTTCCAGTGGAATTTTCAGCAAATTCCAATTAGTGTTCCAGTGGGTTTTGCAGTGAATTTCTCATTGGGTTTTTCAGCAGTTTCAGGACTGAAAGGGGAGAAAACTCTAGGTGGCTGAAGTTAGCATTTCAGACTAAAATACAGTGGTGTGTTTTGCCATCATTCTAGAAGTGGTGTGGTTTTCACACCTGAGGTTAGAATGAAGCATGTGGATAGGCATTGGAAAGCTTATCCAACAGGGAACAAGGGAGAGTCACAAGAATTTGAATGCGAAACAGAAAAGTACTAGTGATTGCTTGAAAAAGAAATGTGTTGCTGTCAATATGGACAAATCTGGAAATTGCATGCCTAGAGGTAGCAAGACCATGAAGTCAAACCAGTTGTTGTGTGGAAGAGGAGTTCCATGCAAAGATGAGGGACTTGAAAAGGGAAATTTCCTTAAACCCTGTCTTGCTAATTATAATTACATTTTATATGTTTTGTACATAAAATGTATGAGGATATGCCTTGCATGCATAGGATATTACATGTTGGTGAGAGTAGTGAGAATTATACATTTATAATGAAACACTAAAGATGATTATTGCATTGATGTTGGCGTTAGTGGAAAAACCAACGACAACATGGACATGGCTGAATATGTTGCGTGTGCTGATGAATGTGACCAACAGCCCTATGGGGAAAAAGATAAGGCAACAAGTCCATAATCAAAAGTTGGTGAGCAAATTCCGCAATCTCCTGCAAAGGACCAACCAAACTAGTAATGTCAAGGGTGTAAGTAGGACCCATGAAGGTAAGGGTTTAATTATGACAATTGCATGGAGTGGTAAAAGCAAGAGATCTCCTACCATGTGGGTATTTGAATTTATACTACATTCATACAAAAATGTGTCATGCCTGTATATGTTGTTATGAACATAGTAACTCAAAGGAAGTGAGTAATGATGGTCTTGATTATAGTAATGCATCTTGTATGAAGTAGTCTTGGTTAGGCCATGCATGGTATGTTTGAATGCATAAGTATTCCTGAATCAATGCAAGGTAGCATTGAGTGGACATGCATTAAAAGATTTTATAAATCTTGTAGCTATGCATTGAATGGATGCATATGAAAGGTATGCGTAAATGTTGTAGATATGCATACATAAGTATGGGTGTAAATGTTGTGATGCATTGCATGAATGCATCGAGATAGTGCAGGTGTCATTATGAATAACTAATGGCTGAAATGATGAATTGATCACAATTCTAGAACCATTTCAAGAGTTGTTATGAATGCAGGATAGTAAGTGCATGAAGAGGGTAGTCAGGATCGATTGGCTGCCGGAAATGTTCTATGGAAGGGCAAGGTGGTACAAGGATACGCTTGTGAAGTAAGGAGTATCTAAACAATTCATTTAAATTGCATAAATGATGTGACTATACCCTGTAATTTAAAGTATGATAATGATTGCGTGAAGTAAATGAGTTTTGGTAATATTGATGTGATTAACAGCTGGAAGTATTTGAATTTTATAAATTCTGCAAATGCTTCAGTGATTGTGGCAGCAATGAAAAGGTTATATGCATCAAGACTTACCAAGTGTTTGGCTGATTGAAGTTCAGGTTTCAGATAGATTGTTTGGGGCATGGCAATGAGGGTAAGACCATGACAAAGACCGGAATCTACCATGTGAAAGAGCCAAACCTCATGAGAAGAGTCTCATGGCTGCGAAAATAGTTTGTATGCATAATGAGTTGTCAATTTTGAATTTGTGAATTTTGGATTGAGAAATTGCTGACAACTACTAATCACTATTGGCTTGCATAGAATTGTGTCAGGAGGACGCATTGTAAGTGGGTGTTCATGTTACGCTAGTAAGCATAAAATCATAATGGACATAGTGGTGCTGCTTACAAGAGACCCACAAATGAGGAACACCTCATTGCCAAGCAAATCAATTTCTGTAGTAGACAGAGTTGCAAATTCCTATTGAATTGAATTACTAATGTCATCATTTGGTTATGGAAAAATCAAATTTGGATTGTATTATCAAATGATGATTGATTGTTTGGCTACTTGATGAATATGACAAGGGTACACATTGCAGGAAGATCATGTGTGATGGCCTGCAGAAACCAAACTTTATGGGGAGGTTTTCCCCTATCTTGGAAATGGGTTTCGGGTGAAACTCCATTGGACATTTTGGAAATGTCTCATCTGCACTACATGTTTGGTAAGCGGCATGAGTGAGATGGTATAGATTATGTCGGTAAGACATGTGTGGATATGAAATGTAAAAAGGAGTTGGGATGGCAAACCGAGGGACTGTCAACTCAGAGAAGGGATCCCCCATTCCTCCTTAACGAAGGAATACTGCCTCGAAAAATGGATAAGTGTTCTGTGACCCTAGCTAAGAATATGCGTGTCAAATTGTTAAATTCAATATGCAGAGCATGTTTTGATTTCATTTCCATTATGGTGGATTGTTTGAGTATGAATAGGGCCTACATGGCACACATAGGAAAGGGGTGCACACTTTCCCGATGTCGGATCATGAAAGGGTTTTCAATATTGATTACACCCTAGGGGGTGGACACATTCCTGGTGTCTCAATACTTGGTAGTGAATGATATGAAATGTGATTACAGTTTTAGAGCAATAATGCTGATGAGTTGCTTATATTGCGTGTGTTGTCAGGCTAAACAGATGCAGTCTGGTGTTGCACACTAAAAAGAAAAGGGTAAATGAGAGATTGTGGGAACGTTACAATGTTGGATTGACTACCTGCAATCTTATAAACCCAACTATTAGATAGCTTGGCTGAGTAGCCTGATAAACCCAGTAGTGTATTGGCTTGATTGCCTGTAGCCTGATAAACCCAATTGTGTATTAGCTTGGCTGGACAGTCTGATAAACCCAACTGTAGGTTGGCTTGACTGTGCTTGATATGTATAAAAGGGTATTGTTGATATAAGTGCATGGTTGATATAAGTGTATTGTTGATATAAGTGTATTGTTGATGTAAGTGCATGGTTGATATAAGTGTATGGTTGATATAAGTGCGTTGTTGATATAATTGCATGGCTTGATAAACCCAACTGTGTTGGCTTGGATGATTTGTTCCTTCCCAGTCGGCGTGAAGGTGTACTAGCTTGACATTAATTATTTGATGTTGAGGAGCAGCCTGTGTGCTGACCTAACATCCAAGTCCATAGGCAATCCCAAGGCTTGCAAAGCAAAGCAAGATCCTGTGGACCAAAGAGGAAACGCACAATACAGATAAGTATTGGATTATTTTGCAATTTCTTGCTTATGAATATACATGTGTATATGATTTGGTTATGATATCCTAAGCTCTTGTTTAAGAGATAAAAACCATTGAGAATAAACTAAACATGTGAATCTATTCAATGTTTGAATATAGGTATCACTGGAAGCGAGGACTATGAAAGCATCCTAGGGGTGCATGTGGACATGTGGCTGTCCTGTAGAGTTCTGAATGAGTAGTAATGAAAAAGGTGCTAGTGAGACTGTGAAGGTCCTAGCCACCGAGACAAACCATGTGGAGAGGCTCCATGGTTGAGAGGTTTGAAATAGACCGAAAACACTAAGTGTCCTGACCAAGAGGGATTGGTCCAGCATTCACGGTGAAGTGAAAGAGGCTGAGAGCATGAAAA
>LPNX011092235.1:175150-329114 GCA_001517045.1 Pseudotsuga menziesii | reverse complement strand
TGATGAGACTTGGACTGTCATGCCAATTGGGCAATTGATTGACTGATTTTAATGCCTATATTATGCTTGGTCTAACAGAATTTCAATGATGCATTTCACTGGTGAGAAAAATGAAATCCAGTAGTGCACATTGATCATGGAAGCCGACCAAAAGTTGTTGGACTTGGCTGGAAGTCTCCTTCAAACAATTGCTAAGACCCAAAAGAATCTTGGAGAGATGCTCAAGATACAAAAAAGGAAGAATGAGATGAACCACCAGATTTTGCAAGACTCTATTTGTTTGCGAAAGGAGGTAAAAAGCCTTCTGGGAGTAATCCGTAAAGGAAAGGTAAGTGGATCGATGATGGGACATTCGTCCAAGCGATCTGTTAAGAAACGTTCCAGGCACGAAGACTCAAAGGAAATTGAGCAGGTAAGGATGAAGCAGCTAGCGAAATGTTGGAAATGCGGAGTACATCATTACCGCCGGGACTGCCCAACGAGGGAACGTAAAGATGGTACCAGCCACAAAGCTCCTAGACTTGGGGATGAGCTGAAAGCTGAGAACCAGTGGGAGAAGCTTGTGGAAGCCGAGGGGCTTGGTCCTGAAAGTTCAAAGTAAATAATTGAACATGGGATAGATCTGCAAAATTTTGAAATTTTGAATGTGCAAATGGTATATGCATTCCTATGTATCGGAACACCGAGGGCGGTGTTATTCCAAGGGGGAGGGGATTGTAATACCCCGGTTTTGACCCCGTTTGCATTAAAAGATACATGATGTATATTTTGTAATTAATTATGGTGTGGAGCTAAAGGCAAAAGCCCCACCATCGGTTTGGTTGTGTATGTTTCGGCAATAGGGATCGTTGCCAATGGTATATCGTGCTATCCGGCACATTATAGTTTTGGGCATCATGTAAATATGTATATTAATTAAAATAAACCTATAGCCAGCTACGACAGTGAAATGTTAAATGAAAAGGGCATGATTCCTAAGGTTAAGGGGGTTTTGTCTAACCCATGGGGGCCATTGGGAGTTTGCCATGTGTTGACCACCCATTTAAATTTCTTCTATCTGGGAGCAGTTATTGCTGGGTAGTGGTGGGTGTGGCAGGGCTGTCAATCCTTGCCCACGTTCCCACTCCACCAGGGGACTCTTCCTCTTCACATCGCGTGGGGCAGAAGAAAACACTCACTCCACTCTCCCATGATCCCACTTCTTCGGAGGTTTTGGTCTTGCTCACTCTCAGCAGGGCGGTTCGGGTTTTTCCTCCCACAGAGAGTCGTTCTATTCACACTTCTCATGCACTGCTTGGGGGATTTCCCCATCGTTTTGTTCATTCTCATGCACAGATCGGAAATCGACATGGTTTTCCTCACGCAGGGGTTGGGGGACTATGATCTCATGCGGTGAGCTAGAAGAGCGCCCTGAGAGGCACGATTCTGCTGTGTATATGCTTTCCTTGTCAACGCTGGGAGTCCATCTCCTTCCCCATCTACAGAGTGTGTAAGGTTCCCATTGTTTCATTATGGGATTGGGTTGTTGAGCTTTCCCTGGTTTTTGTTGCTGTGTGTGCCAATATCTTGTGGGGTTGCTGCTGAGTTGTTTTGGCCACGCTAGGGCCAAGAACAATTCTGAAGCGTCTTGTTTGACTTGAGCTGTGTTCACCTTTTTGTTTGGGTTGTCACCCTGTTGTCTTTATCTTCTTCACAAAGCTGTGAACTGCTTGTTTTACTGTGGGTATGCAGTGGTTGGTCTTCAGACTGTTTAGAGTAGGATTAGAGGCTGGGTATGCTTGAGAAACCTGGTGTTTGGGAGCCATTCAGACATAATTAGACTGTTGGCTTTCTTCTCCACAACCCTTGAAGAGTATTGGAAAGGGAAGTCAGGGCCTGAGGGACTGTGAAGCAAAGAAAGGACTGATTCCTGGTGTTTGGTGTGTGGATGTCTTAGAAGTCAGGATAGCTCTGGTGTAGGCGTCCTTAGCTCTCCATTGAGACCACCAGCTTAGCATTTAGCCTTCCCTAGCTCCTTGACGGCTTGATAAACCCAACTGTGTTGACTTGACTGTTTTGTGTAACCTTGGCTATGTGTAAGCTTGTTTTGACTCTTAGTCCTTGGGGAATCATGCCCAGCTCGGGGGTGGCAGTGTTGCCGAGAGATTGATGAGCACGTTGGCCTATGGTTGGGTGGAACGTTGCAGCGACGTAGCTCGTTGCGGACGAGTTTTGTATAGGATAAGTGTTCTTGTCCTTTTTGCTTCTACGTTTACATTTATTGTCTAATGTCTAATGAATCATGAGGAACATGTTGATGCTGGAATGTATATGTTTGCTTCTGATGTATGTTGAGTAACTGTGCATCCGTGTATGTTTTATGCATCTTAGCATGTTTTATGTTTTAAGCATTTTATTTCAATTTATATGCATGTTCATGTTCATGGAGCTATTTGCCCGGAGGTTGTTGATGTTTTGGTAGCGTCCTCTTCGCTGGTCGAAGGGTTGGGGACGTTACAATATCAATGATAAAACCTATCATAAAGTAGAGATATAGTATTTCCCTATTAGAGATAGGGTTTATCACACCTTGCTTGTTCATCTATAGATTTGTTTGATTCTGACCTTGTACATGTTTACATGTATCACAACAATGACCACATTAAATAATAGCAAGTGAAGATAATTAAGTGTATTACTCTCTTAACTTTCAATGCATACTTTGCAATATTCTCTTTATTTGCATCAACATTTTATCATTTTTTTAATTTGAGCAAAAGGTTGTCCATTTCATCTTTGATAGTGAATCATTTTTCTTGAAATCTAGACTTGAAGGGAAAAACCCAAAATTTTTGTTATCTTAATGTTTTCTTTATGGAATTTCAATAACTAGGAGAGAACTCTTCATGACATGGATTTGGCTATTCTCTTTTTTACTTCATCATGTTTACTTGCTCACCGTTTACTTTAATTTTCCTTTAGGTGTTCTATTACACCTTCTGATGTAATTGCTAGTATATTGACATATTGCTCTATGGATTTAACTTTTAAAACACCATATACCATATTAAAAAAAAAAAGCAAACAAAAACCATTCCAATACACATAGATTTGAATACTTATCTTAATCTGTAAATAAATGTAAGTCTACTAAACTGATGGCTTATGGCATTTTGTGCCTATGTAGAGCAATTTTGTTGACCCAAATAACAAAACAATAAACATAATTACTCCATAATGATCAAGAAGTTTAAGTCTCTCAGTTCACACATTCTAACACATTCTAAAGAATTCAATAAATTATATATGTTAAATTTATTTATCAAATACCTTAAGGTCATATTGCCAGCCCAAAACAAATCTGTGGTTTCCCACAATTCAAGTCCAGCGCAAAGACTCGTGAATAAAATTATGAATGATAAATTTGTTTTCGCAGCTAAAGGTTTATTTAAATTTTACTTATCTACCTTCAAATTAGGTCCAAGTCAAAATAGGTAAGCAAGTAGGTGTTATCAAACGCAGGCAGGTGCTGTATCTATTGAACGCCCGTAAAAGAATGAAGCCCATACAATGGTTGGGTAAGTGAAAGGTTGTTCAGGTGGGTGCCCGGGAGATAACTAGTTCATTAAAGGCAAATAGAGTATAAAGGCAATGCTGTGCCCACGCCCACGGACCCCACACACTAAGCAAGCAGCCGGTGAAATTCAAGAACTTTCTTTCTGAAGCGGCGTAAAAGTGAAGAGAAAAGTCAGCAGGCAGGCACTACAAGTAAAGGCTTTTCGTCTCAAGCAGTAGACTGAATCGTATCCGGCCGGGCAACACTGTATGGAACTAAAACAGCTCTATCTATTGGGAGCCCCGTCCAACGCGCAGTAAGCTTGGGGATTCTTCCACGGCACAATCATGGCATAATCTCAAAGAGGTACTGCTTCCTAAATACTGCTTGCTTTGCTCTTGCTCCCCCTGAATCTTTATGGAAGGATGGAGAGTGAGGCAGGGTTATAAACTAGCTTTGCTCTTGAAACTCGGTAAACATATATATATATATATATATATATATATATATATATATATGGCTCTCGATCTTGATCGGGGACGGGTGGAACAGGAATAGACTTCACAACTGTAGGGTCCAAAGCTCGGTCAGCTTCTGGTTCTGTATTCCTTGTTCCTTGTTTATTCTTTAGGTGGTTCTTTAATATGGAATTAGCTTTGTTACCTGCACCTATGCTTATTATGTATGTGGTCTACACCTCTGCATCGGGGTCTCGATCTAGGGAGCGAACTGAATCTTCAATTGATGGATCGGGAACTGGCACTTAATATCGATCCGGAACTGAATCTGCTCGAACTCCGGTGGTTCTTCAACTGGAAATAGAACTACGGGCTATGGCTTTGAAACTGCTGAATCAATTGCTTAGTCAAGTGAGACTATCTTTTATTGAGCGTACGATGCATGTTTCGCGCTAAATCACCACATTGATAAATAGCATCCTCATTCCTTTAAACAAGATCTCACATTATACTTCTCCTCAGCTAAAGGTTCTAACCTCGTCCTTAGCATATGCAGTCAACGGAGCTACTGTTGTAGATGTGTTTGCCTAAACGAGGGCTGGAGCATACTTAGATTGAACCTAAGCTGGGGAATTAGCCTGGTCATACGCATTAGCCTCCCGAGTAGCGAGCTGCCCCTTCTCCAAAAGTAAATGTCTATGTTCAAGCTGGAGCATAATAGGATGTCGGGTCCGAAGCATGACCTGTCGTTCAAGCGGGAGCTGGTGTGAAAGCTGGAATCGGGTTAAGACCATAACTTCCGGTCCTTCTTTACTAGGGGCCAGGGGGCTTGTTGTTGGCTCTCCACTTTCTATGCCAAACAGCAGTAGATTATCCATGGGATTGAACACCGTACGTAGGCAAGGTCTCGTTCAAGATTCGACCACCTGACCCGACTTATTCCTTCGCTTGCGAGCTACAGATCATCCGGATTAAGGTGGCTGGATCTCCCTTGCCAATTGCCTCTATCAATTACATATGTAGGGCGACTGAGCGGATCCGGTTCCAAAAGAGCTTCCAGAAAAAGATATGGATCCAGCCTGCGTCAGTTGACTTCGTTGCCCATCCGAATGGAAGCATTTGACCATTACATACATATTATTTCGTATAACAACCAGTCAATGACCGAGTTGACCTAGTCTATGAACGAACCAAAGTTCCGTAGCCATAAAGTACCAATCGAGTCTGTCATACGTCCGAAGTGCATCTACAGCCCACATAGTTTAAGAAAGCGCATCCACCGTCGACACGACCAAGACCCATTCTGTCGTGATTCAAACTAACGCTCACTAGCCATATGATCATTTGCAAGGGTGACGCTGGACATCAATCATATAGAGAAGCAACGCCCGGGATCACCTTGAGAAAACGCGAACTACACTATAATTCGTTGTTTACCAAAGAAATCGAATTGATCCCAGATGTTTCCCTGCCTGCGTGCTATAATAAGATGTTGTGTGACGTGACCTAGACTAAAGCATACCCGACCGACCATAAGCACCGTGAGGAACCGATCGACCAAAAGCACCATTAGTATATAAAGTATCTAAGGGTAAAGAATGGGCCTGGATCATTGAATAATGGGTCTGGATCATAGTATGAAGAGTTGAGTTGAGCCTCCCCTGCATATTCGTATCGTAAGAGGCAAGAAAGAGACAATGGAGATCAATGTCCACCACTTTCGATTCCACCACCCAGAACATGATGAGGTAGAGCAGTCCGTCCCTCCGCGCCTAGATACCCTAAAATGTAACTTCCACCCAGGTAACTAAAGGGTCCACCGCCTTTGGTTAGGTTAGCACATCGCTCATTTAGCACCTATTTGAACCATGATTCCAGTATAAGCCACATAGAGGAATTCCTAGCTTTGTGTCACCCTTTAGTAATAGTCCAGTTTGGAGTCCGTGTGAAAAGTGAGGTAACCCTAGCACCCTGCTTTGTAACCCTCTGACTGTTACCACTTCTCCCGTCTGCCTGCCGATGCCTAAACAAGGTAGCTCTTAGGGAAAAGCATAACTGGCTACGGAACGAACAGCCCCGAAATGTCACCTTTTTGTCTGCTACGCACAGAGCCACGCTACACCGCCGCCCAGCCCAATGTAAAATTAAGCAACTTCTACTTAAATTGTATATCAACGTATATAACGCCATGTGATATATCCGTGTTGGTGGTTTGGTTCCTTTAGTTCTTGTAGGTTTTATCAATCGGGTTATCGTGTTGCTCTGCTTCAGTCTGCTCCCTCGCTTGCTTTGGTAGGGCGCATATAACGTTAACTAAGAGGCGTGTCCTGTGTGTTTTGTGTGCAGGCACTGTTGGTGAAGGTTCAAAGCGGCGGCTTACGGTCGGTGGCCTTAAGACTTTGCAATGGTCTGGCTCGATCGGAGGTTCGGTTGGTTCTTGTATGGGGAAAACTCCTCCTCTCGACTCGTCATAAATCCAATAAAATAAAATAAAATAAATCATGGCTGTTTGGGTAATACTAATCCTCCTACTAAAACTCCTCTACATTGACTACTATATTTATTTCCTAAACTCCTAAAATTGAAAATTGACGTCTATAACGTCATGTTGTACATCCATATTCTTGTTGTTAAGGTTCTTGTAGTCCCAGCCATAAGGCAAACGGAGGTAAGGCTGCGACTAATAGAATGTTATTTTATGCACAATTTTGGTGATGAAAAAGGGAATGAAAAGGGTTTGGATTCCACAACGACGACATGCGACATTGAGGTGAATTAGGCCGTTAGTGAGTCCCGGGATGCCGTCGTTTAGGTCTGCCTGGACACCTATGGGCCTGGCCTGGCCATATACGTGTGCAACATGAAGACACCGTGGTCGTTATCCCGGTTTTGTCGAGCCGCTGCTCCTTTGGTTCCCCACTAGAGTCTTACCAATTAGTGGAGTCTTCTATTTAATTTAGACTTCACCTCTATACGGATTATAGCGGATTATAATTTCCCATAATTATTTACTATAACGTGGGGTATATACCGGGCGGGTATTGGCAGGTATCAGCGGGCATTGACTGTTGCTTATGGCGGTGAAAGCCATAGAGTTAAAGGCCTTTCGTAGGATCACCACCACCTCTTCCTGCTTTGTGCCTGCCCCGACCGAACAACCTGATGAGGCCATGGAGATAACAACTCAATAATGTTGTGTTTCATTTGTTGGGAACTTACATTGGGGTGGGATTTTCTACTTTCTCCTGTAGTCCATGGCAATTCTTACGTCGGGTAATAAAGAGCAATAAGTCTTATTAGCCTTACTTAGCTCCAAGGTAGGGTAGAGAAATTAGCTTTATTTCCCACTTGCTTTTGCAATAAGTTGTAAATGAAATCTCCATTCTTTTAAAAGGAGAAAGCCTTTAAAGCTCTTGTCTTAAGCTGAAGTGGAAGAAGCTACAGCACCGGCAAGGAACTTGGCAAGGAACTTGGCAAGGAACTTTTTTAAGGCTTCTATTAAAGAGGTCTGTAACCTGTCACCTTTAGCCTTTCACCAAGGAAGGACCCCTGCAACCTTGAACCTCTCAACAGGTGCCTTTCACCGTTTGCCTTCATATTATTTATATCTCTCTCTTACTTTGGAAATGAAATCCATACTTCTTTAAGACTCGGTAAAGCCATAAAGAATAGATAAGAGCCTTGTATTTATATCGTATTGACGCCAAGGAAATAAGTAAATAGCTTCGGTAACTAGGTAGAGATAGAATAACGAGAGAACATACCTCTTACTTCGCATAGACACACTTACCCATTCCTTCCACCCACCCTTGCACCCAGACCCGGGTTAAGGAGTTGTGTCTTCTCTTTATAATAAAGAGCTCAAGGTACTATTGTTATACATGTCAGATATAAACAAAGATTACATAAGCTTGGTTGGCCCTGACCCTTGGCCTTTAGCTGGATTGGACCTGAGCCTAACTACAATCAATCTTTTAACTCTTGTCTATGAGTTTCTTCCGGGGTTGTGTACAATTAGTTTGTTCTCCTAAGGCTGGAAGAGAGCTTTATTTATTGCTGAAGTGAGGACGCACTAGTGAGAGTGATTCTCATGAGGGCTCATTTGAGCAGTTGCCACTGATCCCAAATAAAAGATTAATATACAATTATTTATATTAATCAACCTGTTCAATTTAAGGAATGAACACAACGACTGAGCAAACTGTCTGATTTGGAAAATAAAAGGCATGCTTGTGAAATAAAGGAACCACAAAAATAACAAATAATATAGAGAAGAATAAACGCAAATAGTGAACATTGAATCACAAAAACATAGCTTAACAATGGACACCTGGAACCTGAAATTGTTGCAGACGGCTTATCACGTCCCCAAACTTCAAGCACTAGCCAAAATAGCTGGATGCTGAGTCGCTCACCAAATGAAAGAAAGTCAGAATGATAAACGAAACTCACTGGACACTGGCCAGAAATGAAAATTGAAGTCAGAACTCAGAACTCTCAGAAATCCCAAGGGCCAAAACACGAACTCAAAACTCCAAAAACAAAAACCGTAAAATGTTTGCAAGATTTCTAGTGGAGGAAACACTCAGAAACTAAGGAAACACAAGCCAAGAGACTGTATGGGGTTGTACATGTATTTAATGCGTCATGCATGGTATGGTAGGGTTAGCCTCTTTTAATTTGGTGTCATTTTTATCTTTTTAGCGAAGTGTTCATTCTTTTCCCACAGTATTTTTGTATGGCTTGGTCTTGTGGGTTGGGAGCATGAGGAAGCTCCTTGGCAGGTTGGGGGCTTGTGGAAGCTCCATGTTTGTGATTGAGAGATTGAGTAAGTTCTCCATCCGTTGAGGAGTTTCTCATCCGTCAATTGAGGAGTTTCTCAAAGCTGTTGAAGCTCCGAGATTAATCGTAGCCACAAGTATCCCACTAAATTCTTATGGGAGCTGCCATTTCACCTTTATGAAGTACCCAAAAGCTCCCAGGTAGCAGAGGAAGCTGGCCACTTTTGGAGGGTTCTCCAAACCTCCCAGGTATGTAGGAATGTTGGGTAAGTCATTTTTAATGGCTGGGAGTGGTACCTGCAACACAGTTTTGAAGTAATAAATATTCTATAGAGTAGTCTATTTATATATTAAAAAACATAAGTTTATTTATATATTAAAAAACATAATTTTAAAGTTTTCTAATTTAAATTTTATCAAAATAAAAATTTTGAATTTTAACTCCAAAAATTAAAATTAAAATTAAAAAATTTAAAACTTCAAGAAATAAAAATTCAAATTTAAAAATTTAAAACTATTTCAAAAAGTATTTTTATATTTTATGTTATATATTTATTATTAAAATAAAAAAATTATATTAATATTATCTGTTTTATATTTCATTTTATATACTCATTATTAAAATAAAAAATTATATTAACATCATGTATTTTAATATGATGATTTTTTTAACCAGTCCACTCCACCTATATATAAAAGTGATGATTTAGAAAAAAATTCAGCATTGAAAAAATGCTTCTAGATTTTGGATGTTACACCAAACCAAACATGATGATATAGTATGGCTAGTAATTGATGATTCAAAAATTATTTTCATGATTGAAAAATGTTTTAAGATTTTGGATCTTACTTTAAACCAACAATGCATGATGATAGAGTAAAGCATCATAAATAATAAAAATATATTTTTTTAAATTTAATAAATTAAAATTAATAATATGGAAAATGAGTAATAGTAAAAATTTAATGATTTGTAATTTTTTATAAAAATTTATATTATAGAATTTTTGCTACAATAATAATTTTCATTGTTAAAATTGCAATTTTATAAGAATTTAGATTACAAGATTTTTACTAAAATAACAATTTTTATTGTTCAAATTGCAATTTTGATTGCAGAAATAAATTTAAAAACCTTAATTACCTATAAAACACCTAAAAAATACATTTTTAAACCTAAAACTGTAATTTCAACAATTTCTATCAAATTTTCAATTAAAAAATCACAAATAATAAATACAAATGACCCATTTTTTTACCTCTTACTGAATTAGAATAAATAAATAAACCATAACACAACAACGATACTAATTATTCGGCTGCCAATTAGATATGGCTTACAACCAAAGATACCATGTTATATATAATATTTAATAATATTAAATTCCACATGTCATATATATAATATATTGATGTACGTCCCCACATTGGATCGAGTCATGAATGAGAAGACTTGAAAAGTTGACGAGTACAAATACACTGCATGTTTTCACCAACATTGGCACTGAATACTTTTCACCTACTAGACAGGAGTTGGAAAGTTGAAGTAAAGGACCTTTGATTTCACAAGAAAGCACTGAATACTTGATAGCTGGGCAGGTGCAATGTTTATGATGTCATATTTCCTTACAGCATTTGCAGTGGTGTGCTTTACAGAAAGAAATGGAGCTTTTCAGCAGTTTTATATTCAGCCAGCTGCTTTTTTGTAAAAGTAGAATCGAATTTTATAGCTACAGATGAAAAGTTAGCTGTATGGGTGGAAAGAAATTGAAGAGTCAGATTTGTTGGCAGCAAGATATTGAAGATTAATCAATTTTATATTTAGTCAAGTAAAGTTCCTGTAAAGTTCAGCAGAATCGTTCTGTATCACTATGGATAAAAAGTTGGGGTCAGTTGATACAAGATAAACGGAAGGGTTTATATTATATAAAGTACTTTTTATTAAATAATTAAAATAGAATTTGAGCAGATTTAATGTTTATAAAGTACTTTTTCATGTTTGGGTAATTATCATTGTATGGACAAAAGGGATATAACTCTTTTTGAAACATGTGATAGAAAATAAACTTATCTTTTGATATGTCAGAACTAATTGTTGTTGTTGTTAAAAAAGCAAGCGACCCGTGGGGCTTTGCTTAGGGTTTTAGAGTTGTTTTCGAAACTTGTCTATGGTGGTTAAGGCTTCTTTTCTAGTGGCCTTCTTCTATCTTTTTTTTTCAGTGGTTTTTCTAGCTTTTTGCTCATCGTCTAGTTCATGGACTGTTCCTTTCGGTTTATTTTCAGCGGCGACGACGGTAGTGTGTGTGTTTTGGCATGGCATGTGAGCGGAATACTCGCGACTTGGGTTTTTAGGCTCAGCCTCTCTTTGGTTTTCCCTGCGCCGGGTATCTGTGGAACTCAGGCAACGGTTGTCGGGGCGGAGCTTGTATTCGTCCCTGTTCCGAATCCAGGGATGCTCGTGCGTTAGTGACCAGAGGCGATTTTGACGAGATGCACTGGCTAGAGGTTGTTCGGCTCTCGGAAGGTGCGACGGTCCCTGTAGCGTTCCTGTGTTGTCTCTCCCTCTCATGGCTACGGTGAACAATAGGCGGCTGGACTTTTTGGCTAGGTTTGGCATAGGCAGTGACTGTGTGGTGTCTTTTGGTGCCGTGTAGGCATGTACATAACTGTGGGAGCAGGTCCTTTGCTTCCGCGGCTAGGGTTTCAATCCTAGCCGCACACTTTTGTTGTGGGGTTTTTTCTCTGTATCAGTTGGCTAGGGTTCCAGCCCTAGCCGCTATGATTGCGTTTTTATTTTCTCTTTTGGAGTAGTTTGTTCAATGCCCCTGAGCTCACTTTGGCAAGGTGCTTGTGTATTGGTTGCTCAGGTTGTTGAACACTGATAGTGGTATTTTGTCATTGGTTGAGAGACTCGTTGCTCAGGTTATTGAGCTCTGTTTGTGAATATTGTGCTCTGTTTGTGGGTGTTGAGCACTGTCTCTGTCTGTGGATATTGACTGGATATGATACTTAGTATCATAGAAGTGTATCTTATTACCTTTGATTCTAATGAATATCAAGGAACTACTATTTTCTTCTGAAAAACAAATAAGCTTTTGATATGTAATAGGTGATTTGCATAAATAAATAAAAATTGAACTATTTTCTCCATACAAAAAATAACTACAACACCCCAACAATAAATATTTCATTAAGGACCATTACATCTAGATTGAAAATTTTATTAAAATCTTCATAAAAAATGAAGGCTATAACATCTCAGCCGCCGATCCATATAAATATTTCAGCTAAATACGAGAGGACAGTAGCATAACTTGTCAAATATAAGACCATAGCCTCCAGATTTTGCTTAAATGGGTTTTCATTTGTGGAATTGTTATGGCTGTAGTAATTTTGACTTTATGAAACAGATAGGTTGGTATTTACTGAATTGTTATCGTTGTAAAATTTTAGTATTGAACCGAATTAGTTGATATTATAGTTTTATATTTTTAAGCTTAACAATTTAATTGATAAATATCGACAAAAAGTTGAAGCATAAATTTGGGATGACTCAAGTTTTGCTTCGTCCAAATCTGCCGATTCAAATTATGTTCTAATTACCCCCTAGAAAAATTAATATTATTTTTACAAATTCATTAGCAGCTGCTAAAGCACGAAAGATGATAAACTTGGAATTTAATAATGTAAAAATGTTTTTGCTAAAGTTTAGGTGGCAGTGGATGATTGAATTAATTAATATAGCCATAATTAAAGTGGTTGATGATAAAAACAACCAATCACATAATTGTGAAAATAATTAGTTATTAAACAAAGTCTAAAATATATAAATTTATATCCATTATTCACACCAAATTATTAAAGTTAATATAAGCACAAAACAAATACTATTTAAAAAAAAACAAAAACTGATATGAAAAACAAAAACAATTTGTTACTTGTTTCTTTAACCACCGTAAAGCCTATTTAAATCTTAATCAAGATGCATTTAAGCATAATAAGATATGACGACCATGAAATGGATCTTAGTAAATTACATAAAAAAATGACCTCCTAAAAATAAAAATCATTATTTCACGAAAGATGCACATTCTACACCTTAGTAGGGGAGATGTGTAAGTCATTCTGTGCTCATCCTAGAGTTGACACGTGTTTATAAAAAATAATAAATATTATAAAAAATAGCATGTAGACTCAATTTAAACTTGAAATAATTATTAAAACCACATATATAATATTACAAATTAAAACTAAAAAAAATTTGTTTATATTTTCTTAACATTTTTACTCTAAAAAAGAGAAGTTTGCATTTAGAGAGATTTGATCCTTTTCAAAACTTAATAGATCCATTTTAAAATGAATTTATACTAATAATAAAATAAATCAACTGAAATAAAGTATTTTCTAAACAAGCAAATAAGATTTATAACATAATATTAATATTTTCTTAATAAATATTTTAAATGAAGTGGAAGGGAAAAAAATATTAAGACTTCATTTAATTGAATGAAATATCTATGTTTAATCACAAGTAACATCAAGGATATTTTAGTGAAAAAAATATGATTAGAAATATACCATATTGCACCTATAAATTNATATATATATATATTAAATTAATGGATTGAAAGTTATGTCTATATATTTTAAATTTTTTATTATTATAAAATATCATTTTATTGTGATTTTTTTATAAGTTATTAAGAAACAAAACATTTAATGATTATCAAATTTTAAGAACCTTTTCATTTATCTTAAAATATGAAAAATGAGATTTTGTTAAACTACACATATCCATACCCATTATGGTTTTTTGTATTTCATCATCATTTTAGTTCTATTAGAGGTTGACTAGCTAGTTCCTCCTACTTAACACAGGCTTGTTGAATGGTGTCATCTTGTTTTCATCCCTATAAGACTAAGCCTATTGAAATTGAGGGCTGTTCCACCAAGGATTGCGAATTGTGAACAAATCCTATAATGATGTTATAATGCATGTCAATATCTTCATTTAGCTTGGATAACTTACTGTTGTTAACTTCCATTTCTCTCTCAAGATTGTCAACCTTGTTCTATGCCTATGTGGTGCCTAATTCTACCATTCAAATATATGATGGAGATCTAAAGAGCATCAAGTTGTTTGCTCAAGGATCTTACTATCTTCCCTTGATTCATACACTCACAATATACACACCCTCCTCTATTTCCATGGTTGTCCATGGCATCAAAACACACAATAATCTAGAAGGTAGACTATCCCAACCTAAAGCCTATCCAGAACTAGGTTACTCCTAGTTCACTATAAACATAACAAACCATTCAAAGTCACATACAAAGAGAAACCACACAAAATCTTGAACAAAGAAGAACAATTCAAAGTCACGGACAAAACGAGGAAAGTATCTTCTCAGATTGTTGAGACTGTGAACTTCCTAATGATTATGTATTCAATTGATCCACAATGAAGTATTTTAGGGTACAAAAGGGCCAAATAAACTATGTCCACGCAAACCATGTAATTTCCCATACACATAAGTATCACTCCTACATCCCTACATCCCATCTTTTCAACATTAATGAGGCACATGGTGCCCATATTTTGCAACAATGCACTGACTATAAGGGATTTGGGGTTGTAAATGCCCTCTCCTCCACACACTCTATTACACTTAACCCACCTATCCTCATGCATGTTGGTATCAAAAGTTGTGATTGTTAAACTCATGTGATGTATGTTGGAATATTATAAACGCATTCATAAAATAATTAATCATTATTTGATTAATTGTCTACCCACTAGCCTAGATAGTTGGCATCCACTTGCACTACAAAGTCAACACTTTCCATCTATACCCCATGAATGCTTTAATTCTGATACTGGGTTGATCTTAACCACTTTATTGAATCCCAGAATTAGTAACTACGCTTTCCTACAGATTCTACCTTATTATGCTTTTATCTAGGTTTTTGGGAATAAGGTAAAGCTACTTAACTAGGAAACTGGAAGCTTTTGTTACCAACCCATCCTCCATTATTTTATCTCCATATTCTAGGATTATCAAGTATTTCCTTCACTCATCATCACTCACTCATGCTATTGCTAATTTGTGAGGTCCTTGATAGATTATGAAGGCGCTTAATTAGCCACCTATGGGGGTTTATCATAATAAGTAAGCCTGCTTTATGAGCTAGCATGAGTTGTCTTCCATCAACTCTATTTTCCTATATAAGGATGTATTACCTTTGTAATAATATCAATTATCATTTATTGATCATTTATCAATGTGTGTTCATTAATTCCTCTTCTTCTCTCCTTATGCTAATTCTCTGCAATTCTCTATGAGGTTAATTGTGTGCCTAGATCCTTAGCTTGTTTATGAAATTCCTTATGCCATCAAGGCTTATTTCTAAATGGTATCAGAGCTCAGGATATCAAAGCTCTACATGATATCAGACCTTTGAGAGATTATTAATTAATCCTCCTTTTCATATTTGCAGGTTTATTTTGTAGGTACAACTTCAAATGGATTCAAGAGTATCAATTCCTCTTCTTACTCCATTCACAAACTATTTAGAGTGGAAATTGAAGATGATTTCATCTCTAAAGGGACAAGGTATCTATGAGATATCTATTGGATATGGTGAAGAGTCTTATGAAGAGATAAGTGACTGGATGAATGACTATTACAGAGCATTTGGAGCTATTTGTCTGGCTACTTATCCAAGAATGCGCTGCCTTATTGATTCTGCTAAATACCCAAAGGATATTTGGACAACATTGGATAGAGTTTTGGGCAAGAACAATGAGGATCCTTCTAGCTATGTGGAGAGCGCCTCTAGTTCCTCAATGACTGCTCTTTCTCAAGATGGCTCAACCTCTCCCGTCTCTAATGAAGTTGATCATGGTGAAGACGTTTCTCATATAGTTCCTGTTGCTATTGCCCTCTTTGATTCGAATGCTTCCTTATTCAATCAAGAAGCAAATATTGAAGAGCCATCTTTTTCTATATCGCTTGAAGTAGAAGATCTTGATTCATCTTCTTGTGATATTGTTGATGAAAAAGAAGTGACTAATGGAGCTACTATTGCTATTGATGATTCACTCACACATTCAATGTTCTCTGTATCTTTTATCATGGATTCTGAGATCCATATACCATATACTTCACACTTTGTGCATACCTCTCTCCTTGACGGTGCACAACCCAGTGACTTCTTAGATGTTTGCTTGGCCAGATCAAGTCCTTTTAGTGCCTTGCCACTTACCATACTTGATTTGATACGCTTCTGCAACTCCTCCTTTTTTCTTGGCATCAATCCTTAAAGCCTCGTTGAATATTTTGAACATCACTATATTTCCTCCTTTCATACTTCTACCACAAAGGATTCTTTATCAGTTTATGCTCTAGAAGATGATATATTTTCTTCTCATGAGTCTACTGACATGCTTATATGTGATTTCTTGTATTATTTATATGTTAGATCAACCCATGGAGTATTTGCATTCGCACTCCTTGATCTTATGAGCTCTCCTAGTTCCTACATGATCACTTGTGCATATCCGCTTGGACAATTATTTCACCTATTTGGAGCCGATTTCATCTCTACTGGTTCGAAGTTCAAGTCATCTCATCATCTTGGAGCTGATTACAAGTCTCAATATCATTCAATATTGCTTTCACATCATTGGATCCCAATTGTTTTGCATGGTCCCAGTTTCCATTCTGCAGCTATTTATGTTTTTGTTCCAGGTGATCAGATTTCTCTTCTTCCCAAGAAGAAGATTCCTCCATACATTAGCATTTAGTTTGGAGTAGCAACAACACCAGCAGTTCAACATTTTTGGTATTGCTTCTCATGTAATTTCTTGAGGGAGGAATTTTGCCATGTGGTTTTGCCTCTTTCCTCAGATTTTTGGACATAATAATTGTTAAAGGGTGACCATAGCCTTGTTGTTGGGCCCTGTTACAGCTGATTTTACCACACTTGGTAGATCACATATTTATGGCCTTCCATGTCCCTCTGCAAACTCCTTGGACCCCCCTTTCTCAATTTATACTTTGATAAACCAAGAAAGTCCCTAAAAAAATACATGTTTATGTGTATACATGACTTTTAAACCAATACCCGCGTGTACAGGAAGCTTTTGAGCCAATACCCACGTACATCACGAAATGTGCATAAAGACAAAAATATTTGGAGTTTTTCTCATAGAGTCCTGAATAACTTGACTATTGGCCTTCCATATGCCTAGAGAACGCTCAGATTTGACCCTCCATTTCCTATTGGAGGGCTATATATTGAGCCTCTTGGATGCATTGAAGGAGGAGAAATTGGAGAGCAAGGAAACTATAGTTCATTGTTGCCTCACTTGGTTATGCTTGAGTCTGCATACCTTTGTCCCTTTGGAGCACACAACGTTTCTCTTCACAAGCTTTCCATTGAGTTGTAGGATTGAAGTGGTAGAGGCCTAGGTGGAGGACTCAGTTTCTCCGTTTTGACAAGGTGCCAACAGAGTTTGTCACTGTTCTATCTTTGTTCATTATTAATAGAAATATCCATTTCCTATCCAATACATGTGCACAACTATGAATATTTTGTCCATGGATGTAGTTATATTTGCTTATACATGATGGTTTATATATGATAGAGTAGGCCTAACACTTTGATATATAGCATGCTTGTCTTGTTTGTTGTTGTTGAGAGTGAATTGTAAATGCAAGCGTGTTGGAAAAGCTCAATGGGGATCTACATAAACCGTATGGAATAAGGTGCGCTTCATATCCCTTAGTGTTAGATGCATTTATTTATCTTGCATATTGGAATGGATTGATTTTTGGTGTCATTCAGTCTGTTGTGGTCTACCCCAATCCATAGGAAGTTTCTCTCAATAACAGGCTCTATATGCATCTATATTTCTAATTATTTCAGAGATATCATCATAAAGTCAGACTTAAAGGGGGGTGTTGGAGTATTATAAACCCACTCATAAAATAATTAATCATTATTTTATTAATTTCCTACCCACTAGCCTAGAAAGTTGGTATCCACTTGCACTACAAAGTCAACACTTGCCATCTATACCCCAATAATGCTTTAATTATTATTCTGGGTTGATCTTAACCACTTTATTGAATCCCAGAATTAGTAATTGCGCTTTCCTGCAAATTCTGCCTTATTCTTCTTTTATCCATCTTTTCTGTGGACAAGGTAAAGCTAGTTAACTAGGAAATTGATAGCTTTTGTTGCCAACCCATCCTCCATTACTTTGTTTCCATATTCCCGGATTATCAAGTTTTTCCTTCACTCATCATCACTCACTCATGCTATTGCCAATTCATGAGGTCCTTGATAGATTAGGAAAGTGCTTTAGCCACCTATGGGGGTTTATCATAATCAGTAATCCTGGTTTATGACTAGCATGAGTTGTCTTCCATCAACTCTATTTTCCTATATAAGGATGTATTACCTATGCAATAATATCAATTATAATTTATCGATCATTCATTACTTTGTGTTCATTAATTCCTCTTCTTCTCTCCTTATGCAAATTCTCTGCAATTCTCTGTGAGGTTAATTGTGTGCCTAGATCCTTAGCTTGTTTATGAAATTCCTTATGCCATCAAGGATTTAGAATTTCTACAATGTAGTTCCATGTGATATAAAAATAAATGGGGTGTTCACCATCTTTAATAAACACCCATTTTTCTACACCACCAACTCAATTAGCCAATTTGTTCTTCCATTACATGTTTGAATGATACAATTGAAGACGCCAATATTAAAAAAGATGAGGTATCCCTTTACCCTTTCATTTTGGTTATGGGTGAGGATAAACTTTCCCCCTTTTTTTCTCATTTGTTCAATGATGATTTTTGAATAACCAAAAAGTATCACTTCTCTTGCTTGGATCTCCTACAAAATGAGAATACCTTGATATAGTGCTAGGATTTCCACTTGGCTTTTTGTTGTCTTAGCTAGACCCCAAACATAGGTCAGATATTGTCTTCCTTTAGGATTAATGATAATCCTTGACCACACACCTACCACCCTATAAGTAAAACATATATTTCATTACAAGTTACCTTTATAAAGATAAATTATTCTTGATGTATTAAGAGTTTGATCTTGTAAATGTTTTTTTCTTTGGAGATGAATGCAAAAATGTATAAGTTTTTCTAAAACTTAGAGACTAAATTTTTAATTGGTGAATAATAAATTTGAATTTAAATTTGTGGTGTAATATCGAATAAAAGTAGTGAGTAGTAAAGGGTCATAATCAATTTTATTCATGTATTACTTTAAAAATGTTTCATTAGAAGAAGGTTAAGTTCATATACATCGTAGATATATATATGCAATTGCTTTGTGCTAGAGATGGTGCTTAGAAGGATGATGCTCACACCAAATTTTTGAACTTGTGACCAATCCATAACAAATCATTCTAAAGGTGAATAATTGATGGCAAGTTAAGTCCATTTGCATTATAGGTACACAACCAACTTGGTATCTTGAAGATGATAACATTTATAATAATTATAATGTTACAAGATTGGGATTTGTTTTTCAAAAAAAGCTCTACTATTGACAATGGAGGCTTACATAGGTTTTTCTCACTTGCTAAACGTGTCTAGAGGTTGTAATGCCAGTTTTTTATTTTTTTTAACAAAAAGTTTAAAACATGCACTAGTATGGACATATTTAACATCCATCAAGGTGTTTTATAGACATGTGGATGCCTAGAAAATGCCAGGTACCGACAATAGGGATTCTCCCCGATAAAAAATCCCAATTAGATCATCCACCATTTGGTGTGGGGAATCCGTTAGGTTAACGGTCCAGCTACAGTAGATTAAGTTGTTTAAATATTTACCGGTTACTACTCAATCCACTGTTTATGTAAATTTTTTTTAAAGATGAGATGCAAGTGCCTAAATGCATATAATTGATAACCAGAAACCTCACAAGTGATGCGCAAATTCTTACCTCTCGTCTCACTGTTATTTCCTTCTCAATTATTCTTCTAAATCTAAGACTAAGCTAATTTATCCTATTCTAAATTATCCTATCCACGTAGGGAGCAAGTTTAAATTTAGAGCAATATACTATAACTAATCATATTAATCTCACAGGTAGCTGTTTCAATTTCATATGCATACTTACAATAGAAATAATATCAAAGGTAGCTCTGACATAATAAAACATTCATTGCTCATTTCGTGCACATAAATTTATATGGAAAGAAAAATCATTCATAATCAAAGAAGTAATTCAGAATAGTTAGAACGATCTCACAGATGCATGGAAACATGAAGAAGTAATTCCACATTGCGACTTCCAAACATTCCAAGAAAATTACTGTGCAACCTTTCCTAGCCAAAACAAGTCCTCCCTTATCAGTAGAAAATTAGTTCTCTTACAAATAGTCCAACCCTTCTTTGTGCTAGTGAAAAGTCCTTCTATTGTATTTTCTACCCATATTTACTACAATCTGAATTTGTCATT
Source organism: Pseudotsuga menziesii (assembly GCA_001517045.1). NCBI lineage: Eukaryota > Viridiplantae > Streptophyta > Pinopsida > Pinales > Pinaceae > Pseudotsuga > Pseudotsuga menziesii. The sequence goes on along the minus strand of LPNX011092235.1, from coordinate 308,835 downwards.
TTGTGAGCTTTGATCTACCCTAACCTTAGAAATTTCCACAATTTGTCTTAGTGCTTTACACGGGAAAATACAAATGGTTCCATAAGAGACAAAATTTATGTGGGCCCTACCTTGTTGGAAACATACACAACCCATGCATGCTTGGTCGCAGCTAAAGAAATTGTGATGCCGACAATATCGACGAAAATGTTTGAGTTATTCTGACCGTGTTGGCAATATTTTTTTATGTCATGCCGATAGTATCATCATATTTACCTTAAAATATTCGATCGTGGGACTTGCGACTGTTCCAGCGAGTCCTAAAGATTGCGCTTCTTGATTCAGACTGTTGAATGCTTCAGAGAAAACTCACGAGTCTCCTCCAACTGTTTCGGTGGAACAAAAGAGTCTTCTCTGACTGTGTCGACGAGAACTCGCCAAAAACATCCTATTGGTTTTGTCGGTGCTTCGTCCATCAGTATTTTGTACTTTGGATGTGACCGTATCGACGTAAAATGTTGAGTTTCCCTGAAACACTTGGAAACTTCCTTCAGATGCGCCATATGTTGATCTCTCCTGGGAATATCAGTGATCTTTGGAACCAAAGGAATTTCACATTTTCAAGTGCTTGTTGTATCTTTTATAGACAACCTCCAATTTTCAAAAGTTTTAGCAATCTTGCTGCTCAACCTTCGAGTGATATTCCTACAAAAATCATAAGTGATGCTTCTGATTTTAGGCCCTCTGAATTTTATCTTGTACTCTTCTTAGTGAGTTAATCAAACTCAACGAATCAACAACACCTATAATAGATGAATGAAAACATAAGAAGAAATGAATCTGAACTAGAAATAACATTTAAACAAGGCCCAATTAAAGAAACAATAATTTGACAAAAACACTGCAACTAAGCACCTTATCATCTGTTTCATTATGCATTTTCACTTGCAAGTTTATTAATGTTTGTTGATTCTTATGAAGGTAAAATGGAGTTCACAAGCTTTCTTTCTAGCCCTTTATTTATTAACTTCAAAATGTCAAGGAAAAGGGGTTTTTTAATCACAAATTTAATGCGGTTGTTGGGAATTTTTAATGTGGAGGTTGAAGCATTGAATACGGTGGTTTTCGCAACATCGTTGGCGTGAAACTCAATCCCTTGCTGCAAAGGAGAAAGTAACACCGATGTATGTCGATGTGATTCGTAAAAATCCTCTGATACTATCGGCGGTGACTTATGAGTCCTCACGACCGTTTCGACGGGAAAAAATGAGTCTTCTCTGACCGTGTCGACAAGAACGCACCGAAATCCCTCGATTGGTTTTATCGGTTCTTATTCTATCAATTATGACCATATTGGGGAAAATCCTGAAACTCCCCTAAAACTGGGCAGCAACTAATCATCGGCAGCATTCATTAATCTCTCTGATCGTTTTGGAGATGACTTATGAGTTACGCCCGACAGTGTTGGCACGTTTTGTTGAATTATGCCGAGTGGTGTTTTGCCAAAGAATTCTTTTTCCCAAGCCGACCATGTCGGAGAGAATGAATGAGTTCCTCTAACACGTCAGATAAATTGGTCAAATTGTCCCGATACGTCGATGCCAAAACGTGAGTTTAACTTAGCCAATACTTTTTTGTTCAACTTTTAGGAAAAAAACTAAGTGTTTAGGATGGACTCTCTAGAGCTGGAAAACTAGTCTAAGTGTTTATGATGGACTCCCTAGAGCTTGAAAACTAGTCAAAATTGTAAGGAGGGTCCCTAAAATATAAAATTTTGGGGAAGCAGTTGCAGCAGCAAGAATTGACAACTAGCTGGTGAACACAGTTCTCTGAAAAAATGATCTTTGGAAAATAAGATTGCTACATGGTACTAGATTGTAGATATACAACAATTTCTTCAATGCATTCTCTGAAATAATTTAAAAGACTAGACTTATCCAGGGATGTAATTTTTTGTGCATCACATTGATTGTCATATTTTGGGAGTAGGGTAACTAGGATTAGGAGTCCTGATAACTCTCTTGGGGCCAAAATATGAAATTCATTTTTCCTCTATCTTTTGGTTGCCACTAGACATGACTCCACAATATTTTAACAAGGTTAGACGAATGCATTCATTTGTTCCTCATTCCCATGCTATTAGCATTGTTTTTTTATGCTTTCTTTTGAACGAAAAATTTCTTCTGAGTCTTCCTTGATTGATTCTTCCACTTTGAGAATTTGGTATGGGTTCTTCCATCCATAATGTCCTTTTGTGTGAGTTATAAACTTGTTTCAAGCTCACGGACGGAGAAGAACCTTCCTGGAATTTGTTGTTTAAGCAATCTTTTTGATCTGATGGTTTATTCCTTCAGCATCATTTCTTTGATGAAGAATGTATGTCTTGAAATTTTGACTCATCAATATAATCCTTTTATCTTTTTATTTGTAGCATGGGATCATTTTGAATGCCATACATCCGTTAGACCTATTTCCTTTCCATGGGTCTATCATGGTAGACTTCCTAAGACATATATTAGTGTGAGAATGGATGGAGCCCCAAGATAGTACTATATACCTCATGAGCCTTAGTTATTTTACAGGGTTTATAATGAATCCAATGTGGACTTGAAATTAGCTTCCCTTTCTACATCCTGTCCATTATTAAAGAATCTCATATTTGATCTAATTTTACCACACATGTTTTCCCACAAACAGTTCCCAACTTTCAAGGATTTTTGAGATTATTCAGATTCCTATATTTCCAAGCGTCCAATATTGAGATGGTTTATTATAAGAAAATAACAAGCTAAAAGAAAATGTGAATCAAAGTAAATTAGATAGGAAAAATAAAGTAAAGAAAAACAAGAAAAGAAAGGTTTTATTTATGTACAAAAATGTTCCAAACTCCTAGGTAAAGTAATGTTTGAGAACAAGGCCGTTTACAGGAAGACTTTTTTTCGATCCTTGTAAATCTTACATTTTGAAAGGCCAAGCTTCTTCAACTCCTTTTGGATCAAAGGCTCCAGCTTAGGGTGTGTTTCTCTAAGTTGTTTTTGAAAGGGATTTTGTCCAGAGTCACCAAAAAATTTCAATTTTTTTACATTTAACTCAATGGATTTCTTCAAACTCAATCCTATAAGAGAGGTAATGTTTATTTATTTTAGGATCAACAAGGACACATCGGGCCCCTAATCCCTCTTTTGTTTTAGAACCATCAAAATATAAAATCCAAAATCTATCTTCTGAAACTTCTTGGTTAGTATCATTCCCTACATTAGTAACTAAATTTACTATGTTACAATCAATATCGTCATCCCATGAAAATTGAAGGAGATCGAGTTGTGTATCTGATTCATGACTAGCTTCCTCAACTTGGTAATTTCCTGGTTGTAACTCTAAAGAGTAGTTTCCTAAAATTGAAGATGATAAATTCATTGGTTTATTCTTTCCTTCCAACCGAGGCACATTCTGTTTCATATGCGGTTCCCTCAGTATCTTAATTTGACTTTGACTGTTTTGGTATGGAAGCAACATGTGAGACCAATTAGTTGGAAAATAACCATTAAGTTTCATTGACTAGTCTCTACTCAATATTAATCCATAACCCTTAGGTATATATACCACCATGATGTCTATGAATTGACACACTCTAGGATCAACAGATAGTCTAATTAACACATCTTTCATCTCCCCTATAACCTTAACAATAGACCTATCCAACTAAATGATCTAAGAGGGGGATGGTGTTGGTTGGCCATTAATCTTCTTAGAAATAGAAAGAGGCATAACATTGGACTAAGCTCCAGGATCTACCAAACAATTATGAACATTATGATTAAAAAATTCAAATGTTAATAGGAAAAGCAAAGTCTGAGATTTCAATTTACTACTAATTCTTGCTTCATTAGTCTCAGTATCTAATTCGATGGCTTCTGAAGTACTTCTTGGTTGTGGGTCAAAAGCTTCCAGTATTTTCTTTCTTTGCTGAGGAATATTACATAATTCAAATAAAGAGATAGTTGCTTTGGTTTTCTTGATATCTTCCATGATATCATATCCCATGTTATACTCTTAGTTTTTTCTGTTTTGTTTACCACAGTTCTCATAGGTTTATCAATTAATGGGCCATTTTCTTTCATGCTTTACGGATTAACCTTATGTTGTGTTTGAGTGGTGCTGATAATTTTCTTCAAGGCTTCCTTTATTTTATTTGTTTTAGGCAGCACTAATATTTGATCCACCACCGGTCCTTTACTCCTAGTTGTAACATTAGCTGATGATACTTGGAATTCCTCATTATGCCCATCTTCGTTCAATCCCAATGTTAGTGCCCAATCCCATAATACCATTGTGGTCTCTTCTGTTGTTTCTTCCTGGTCATTAGTTTGGTCTTCTTCTTCTAGATCTGCCAATTGAGCATCTAATAATTGATTCATAACCAAAGTCATCGAATTTATCCATTGTGGACATCTTTTTTCAGAATGGTGTTCCTGATGAAAAGTACAAAAATGATCCATGCCCACTTCATTAAAATTTAAAACAAAAGAATTAATTAGAGGCGGTTGATGTTTTCCACTATATTATCTTTTCTTGTATTAAGGTTTGAATGGCTCTCTCGATGAACTAACTCTCTTCTACTTTTCCAAATCTACTATCTTGTTTGATAATTTCTGCACAATTTTCACCACATTTTCTAGCTCATTCGAATGTTCTTCTTTAGTCCTAGTAAACATCAAAGTTTTTTTAATGGATATTGTTTTCACTTCTAGTTCTGAAGTATGTATTGCGATACTATCAAGATCAACTTCCACCCTTTTGGATTCTTCATAATTTTCTACCAGCATGGGCTTAACTGCCTTTTTCACAAACATTGCTATAGGTGGGTATAATGATGTAGTATAATATTCTACCAAAGACTCTTCAGCTGGTTTTGTTGCATCTCTAAAACTGTTTAAAAGAGTAGTAAACCTTTGATTGAAATCTTGGACCTTCTCTTTTTTTTCCATCTTCATAGACAATAACTCTTTCATAAGTGTGTCTATGGTTTTCTGGTTGTCGAATTTACTTCTAAACATTCAATCAAATGCGTCCCAGTCTGCTATTGAGTTAGCCTCTAGACTGAAATACTATGAAGACGCTCTAGGATCTAAAGTATACTGGAATATTCTGCAGACAACGTCTTAGTGTTCAACATTTAAAACATTTAGAGTGATATAAAAACTTTTTAAATGGTCTTCTGCAAAAATACCTTTTCCAGGATCAAACTTTGGTAACACTCGTTCTAGGTGCTTAGGTAAATCCTGTAACGATGCAGCTAGGTTGAGTTGTGTCCTGGCTCTCCATGCGGGTCGATTAACAACTACCATAACTCGAAGCAGAGATTGTGGCGGAGAAAGTGGAAAACCTTGAGTCATAGGGGATTCAGGTCCTAATTGATCAAGAGGTTGGGTGATTTCTTTGAGAGAAAAATATACCAATTCTTCCAAATATTCCACAAGCACTAAATCTCAAGAGTATGAGACTGCTTTCTTGGGAGCTTGCCTCCTGGGTAATGCAAGATTTACTTTTAACCCTCCAAGTTTCCTAACGTAAGATCTTGTATGCCTCCAAAAATGATCAATTTCCTCAAATGGGATAGCGTACAAATGTTTTGAATTTTATTCTTCAGAACTTTCCCTTTCTTGTTCTTCAGATTCAAGAATAAAATCTTCATGGAAATTCGTTTCAAATGTAGTTCCAGTAGAATTATTTCTCACAAATAAATTTCCTCTTCCAGCCATACACTCGCTTCCCTCCTTCTAGCACCAAATCTATTGATCCTTGGAAAATCCCAGGTACCGACAGTAGGGATTCTCCTCGATAAAAAAATCCCAATTAGATCTTCCACCGTTTGGTGTGGGGAATTTGTCTGGTTAACGGTCCAACTACCATAGATTAAGTCGTTTAAATCTTTACTAGTTACGGCTCGGTCCACCATTTATGTAATTTTCCTTTTTAAAGATGAGATGAAAGTGGCTAAATGCATATAATGGATAATCAAAAACCTCACAAGTGATGCACAGGTTCTTACCTCTCATCTTACCATTCCTTCCTTCTCAATTATTCTTCTAAATCTAAGACTAAGCTAATTTATCCTATATATTCTAAATTATCTTATCTCCACAAGGAGCAAGTTTAAAGTTAGAGCAATGTACTGTAACTATTCATATTAATCTCACAGGTAGATGTTTCAATTTCATATGCATACTTACAGGAGAAATAATATCAAAGGTAGCTCTAACATAATAAAACATTCATTTCTCATTTCATACACAGACATTTATATGGAAAGCAAAATCATTCATCACCAAAGAATTAATTCAGAATATTTAGAACGATCTCAGAGTGTATGGAAACACGAAGAAGTAATTCCACATTGCTACTTCCAAACATTCCAAGAAAATTACTGTGCAACCTTTCCCAGCCAAAACAAGTCCTCCCTTATCAGCAGAAAATTAGTTCTCTTACAAATAGTCCAACCCTTTTTTGTGTTAGCGAAAATTCCTTCTATTGTACTTTCTACCCCTAATTATTACAATCTAAATTTGTCATTTTGTGACCTTTGATCTACCCTAACCCTATAAATTCCCACAATTTGTCTTTTAGTGCTTTACATGGGAAAATACAAACGGTTTCATAAGAGACGAAATTTATGTGGGCCCGTCCCTACTGGAAACATATGCAGCCCATGCGTGCTTGGTAGTAGCGAAAGAGATTGTGATGCCGATAGTATCAACGAAAACGTTTGAGTTGTTTGACTGTGTCAGTGATATTTTTTTATGTCATGCCGATAGTATCGACATATTTACCCCAAAATCTTCGATTGCAGGACTTGCGACTGTTTCGGCGAGTCCTAAAGATAGTGCTTCTTGATTCAGATTGCTGAATGCTTCAAAGAAAAATCACAAGTCTCCTCTGACCGTTTCGGTGGAACAAAAGAATCTTCTTTGACTAGTCAACGAGAACTTGCCGAAAACCTCTGATTGGTTTTGTCGGTGCTTCGTCCATTGATATTTTTTACTTTGGATGCAACTGTATTGACAGAAAACATCGAGTTTCCCCGAAACACTTGGAAACTTCCTGCATATGCACCATATGTTGATCTTTCCCGTTAAGATCAGTGATCTTTGGAACCAAAGGAATTTCACATTTTCAAGGGATTGCTGTATCTTTTATAGAAGGCATCGCATTTTCAACGGTTTTAGAAATCTCAATTCTCAACCTTCGAGCAATCTTCCTACAAAAATCAAAAGTACTTCTTCTTATTTTAGGCCCTCTGGAGTCTGACTCGTACTCTTCTTAGTGAGTTAATCAAACTCGACGAATAAACAACACCTGTAATACATGAATGAAAGCATAATCAGAAATGAATATGAACTGGAAATAACATTTAAGCAAGGCCCTATTAAATCAACAATAATTTGACAAAAAAACTATAACTAAGCACCTTATCATCTGTTTCATTATGCATTTTCACTTGCAGGTTTATTAATGTTTGTTGATTCTTATGAAGGCCAAACAGAGTTCACAATATTTATTTCCAACCCTTTATTTATTAACTTCAAAATGTCAAGGCAAAGGGGTTTTTAAATCACAAATTTAATTTGGTTGTTGGGTGGTTTTAATGTGGTGGTTGAAGCATTGAATACAGTGGTTGTCGCAAAGCCGTTGGTGTGAAAATAAATCCCTCGCTGTGAAGGTGAAAGTAACGACGATGTTTGTCGCCATGATTCATAAAAGCCTCTGATATTATTGGCGATGACTTGTGATTCCTCGCAACCATTTCAATGGGGAAAAACAAATCTTCTCTGACCGTGTCGACGAGTACTCATCGAAATCCCCCGATTGGTTTTATCGGTTGTTATTCTATCAACTAGGATCGTAGCGGTGAAAATCCTGAAACTCCCCGAAAAATGGGCAGCAACTAATCGTCGGCAACATTCATTGATCTTTCCAATCATTTCAGAGATGACTTGTGAGTTACGCCCGACAATGTCGACACGTTTTGCTGAGTTATGCCGAGCGGTGTTTTACCAAAAGCTTCTTTTTTCCAAGATGACCGTTTCATAGAGACTGGATTAGTTCCTCCAACACGTCGAAGAAACTGGCCAAGTTGTTGTGGTACATCGATGGAAAATGGTGAGTTTAACTTAGCCATAAATTCTTTGTTCAACTTTTACGAAACAAACTAAAAACTTTTAGAAAAAAACTAAGTGTTTAGGATGGACTCTTTAGAGTTGGAAAACTACTCTAAGTGTTTATGATGGACTCCTTAGAGCTGGAAAAAAGTCTAAGTAATATTTCAATCAAAATTGTAAGGAGGGGCCCTAAAATATAAAATTTTTGGGAATCAGTTGCAACAACAACAATACATTAAACACATTAGTGCGTATAATAATTTTTTGAAGCATCGATATATTATGAAAGCATTAGTGTGCATTATATATTATTTAGCACTAGTGTGAATATGTCCCCATGAATTGTTGGTAAATGGTAATGATAACAACAACAACAATGGGAATGGTATAATAGAAAGGATCGTTGCAGCTATTTTACTTGGGAGCATAGGTTCTTTTACTACAGTGATAAGTACTAATGCATTTTAACATGTATATCAAGCTAATGCATAACAAGGTTGTTTAAACACAAAGATTCATACATATGTATGAAATTCTTTATTTAGTTCAAATGAATACACTACACTGAAATGTTTCAATGCCTTATTTTTTGAATTGTCGGTATGTCAATGCAAATTGAATTTTATTAAATTCCAATTAATCACTAAAAGTAAATTATTTTACTAATAATATTGAAGGAATATGCTTGAATATAATCATTGTATTAATGTATTATATAGTTTAAATACCAATTGGTTACATCCTTGTTTATTGTAATAAGGTAAATAATCCACATGTAGATCATTGCAACGTATCATTTTACAAATTTGGAGTTTATAATAAAATAATAAACTAATTTTATTGTATATCAATAAGATACCCTTCATCATATAAAATGGGACAACACAGAAGTCCATGATAATCAAAGTGTTAATAAATAATTGTCACAATTATTGGAAACCCATTATCGTACATGTTCCAACTATCTTTGGTATCTACTTTTGAACCCTAACTGCTCTGTCATGCTCAATTTGTTCTCTTTATTGTCCCTCCTAGACATGGATATGGGACAGTATTATTTTTCCTTCCCACCCTTTTAGGAGGTTAGTTTTCTTTCCTTAGTGTCCTCTTTTGGAAAATCTACTAAGGAACCTCATATGCCCTTCATATTTTTCAAGGGCATTGTGGTTCTTGAGGTTAAAATCTCCTCTACTGCATCCCCTTATAAAGCTTATGCTTTGTATGAGTGTAGTCTTATTGGAAAGTTACCTAGTTTAGGGCGCTCTCCTAGGGCCATGAAGAAATGGACTAATAAAATTTGAGTCCTTTAATCAATAGAAATTTGTTTCATTGTTTATGCAAGAGGGGATACTTTGTGTTTCTATTTGAAAATAAATAAGAAAAGGATTTTAATTTCATAAGTGTCCCACACTTCATGGGGCCAATAGGAATGCAATTAAACTATTGGACATTGTATTTTATCCTTGAGAATGCCATTCTATTTACTATCCCAGTTTGAGTTCGTCTCCTACATCTTCCACTACACCATTGGAGCGATGAAGATTCAACTGCAACTGGAAATACTCTAGGCCACTATATTGATAGATCTATGGCTAAGTCAAGAATGTATGCATGTACTAATGTTTTTTTCAAGGTTGATATCTTGAAAAAGGATTTCCTTAAGAAATAAAATTTTCAATTAATTGATAGACACACACCCATAAGTTGGACTGTGAACAACTTCCATTCAAATGGAAAGCGTGCAATGGATATGGGAACTTTGCAAAGGATTGTAAAAACGTAAATCCTCATCAACAACTAGTGGAGAATTATAGTAGTTGTCAATAGGTGAAAAATGGAACAAAGAATGTGGGAATCGTAGGCCCATAAAACTCCAAACCCTCTAGTGTATCATTTCCTCAAGAAATATATAATGTTTTATCATATGTCAACGAAAAAATACTTCTAGAAGCTCTACCACATGAATAAAATGTTGATCCTCATCTTGATATTCTAGTACCTAAGGAGAAAATGATCTCAGAAGGGATTAATGCTAATGTTAAGGGGTAGAGAGTATCTTTGGTACTAGTGGAATCACTCAAGAAAACAATATTCAAGGAAACAATGTCACCACAAGTAAAAAAGTTCTCAACTCCAAGTGGTTTAATAAGGAGGATGAAAGCCAAACAATATCAAGGAGAAGGAATGAAATATTCATAATAAGATAGGATACCTTCCAAGAGTATTGAAAAAACCATTGAAATATAGAAGAATTTACAACTTCATGCCATTATTGAAAATTCTTTCAGAAATGCACCAATTAGAAGCTTAGGAATTCAAAAACCAGAAAGCACTCTTGGAGTTGATTCATTTGTTTGAATAACTAAAGAATGATAATCATCTCTTGGAATTGCAAAGGGTTTGGAAATCAGAAATTAATACAGTCAAGCACTAAGGGATTTTATCAAAGAAGAAAAACATTCAATCCTGCTAATCGAGGAAATGGAGGAGAAAGAAGTTTTGGAAATAGGTGAAAAATGGTAGAAAATTAATGAAGTATGTCTTGTAAGTGCAAGGGGAGATTTGGGTGGAATAAATAATTTTTGGGAGACAAGGGTATTGAAAAAATCTCACTTTGAAACCCATCATTGACTTATGGAGGTGTTGGAAAATAAAGAAATAGGGGATACAATAAAAAATTACAATGTCTATGAACCAATCCTATATAGGGAGAATGAGATTTTTGAGAACTTTAGAAGCCTTAAAAGAGCAAGAAATAAATCAAAATTGAAATTTCAATAAATTATAATGTTACTTTATCTAATAAAGAAAAGAGAGATGGAACTATTATCGGAGATCAATTTGGGGAGACGATGGATGACTTAATAGTTGACCAGGATCTAGTGGACATTGTTCCTAAAAACGGGGAATTTTCTTGGTTTAATAAAAGGAAATGACCTTGCCATATAGAATCTCAACCAAATAGGTTTTTTCTACATAACAATATCCCTTTTAAAAATTGTATAGTCTCCTCTTGAATTATTCCATCTGGTATATTTTATCATAAACCTACAACTCTACTATTGGAAATTTGGGTCCCATTCCTTATTGGTTTAATCCATTCTAGATCTAAGAGAAGTCAATGTTGGAAATAATTCAAGAAATTTGGAATAAAAGAATTCACAAATCAATTTCATATGTATGGGAACCAAAGCTTAGATTAGTTAAATACACCCTTAAGGAATGGGGAAATACATTTTACATATTACTGACAAAGGAAAATAAAGAGATTCAAGAACAATTGGAAGCACTATAGGTCTCCATGGAAGCGAATGAAGTTTATTCCAATAGCATGTTAGAAGAACATAGGATTAGTAAAAAATTACATTAGGCACATATATAAGAGGAAGAGACATTGGGACCTGAGACAAGAAGTTTGTAGTTAAAGTTAAGGGACAAAAATATTGGGTTCTTCCATAAGCAATCCAGGGTGAAAAACATAAGAATAATGTTATTGAAATCAATAAGGATATTGGGCAACATATCTCTAGATTTGAAGAAACAAAGGAAGAAACACATTTGCGTTTTAAGGAGCTATGCATAGAAGAGTCTCCAAAACCTGGTGTGATAGAATATATGTTATAGGAAATTCCTATTTTGGTAAATTAAGTAGAAAATAGAGTCCTAGAAAAAAGATATTTCAGAAGAGTGGGACGTATAAGTGATTTGGATCTTGGAGCTTGGTAAAGTCCCAATTTTTTTATGGATTTACTATATATTTCTTCAAGTCTAGTTGGTACATGATTAAATGTGACTTATGCAAATTTTTAAACTAGACAAGAAGGAAATATAATATTAGAGGATCCAATGATCCCTTTTTCATTGCACTAGTTCCCAAAGAATCTAAGCCCACATGTATCTTACAATTTATACCTATCTCTTTATGAAACTTCATATACAAACATTTGATTAAAGTTTTGGAGAACATAATCAAGATCTTTTTACCCAAATTTATATCAAAGACTTTAAGGTGGTTTTATGGGTTGAGGACCAAGCATATGTAATTGATAGACGAGATAACTCTACGAATATACAAGAGACTATGAATCCATGAGAGGAGAAGATGACCATTACCTCATTTCATAATTTGATGCTTGTTTAATACATGGTATGGTATTCTTGTCAAACATGGTTTTGATATGTGGAGACACAACAAGGAAAAAAACATTTAGCATAGGTTTTTGCAGACAAGACACTTTATCAATGTGGACAAAGACAAAGCTGTCTAGTCCAAATGGTTTGGATCTAGAACCAAACATAATATAAATGTAAATTTTTCCATAGATTTATCAAACTACTTGAATGCAAAGAATATGTACCTATTTTCAAAGGTTGTCCTCGTTGGATTGAATATTTCACAATCCTACTGATGAAGAGATAACCTGCAAAAGGTTCAAAGGAAACAAGAAACAAGTGTAAACACGCGATAATATGATAGATCTAAGCAATTAACCAAGGAGAAATGGTGAAATGAAATTACAGATAAGTGTAAATGAAAGGACACATATTTTATGGGAAATGAATACATTAATGTGTTAAAATAAAATAGGAAATAATTACAACCATATAGAGCCTTGGTGTTGAAGATTCCTTCCAACATAGCCTTTCCTCAATATATAAACTATTAATATCAAATCTCTAGCCTAATTTCTCCTGAATTTGGATGCTCTCATTCTATACCTATAAAGCATGAGGTTGGAGTTGCATTTATATGCCAAAAGAGATGAGGAAGGGAGGAGAGGATTAAGGGAGAAGGATGAGGTGGGATCCTACTAAGTTGGGAGGCAAGTGAGATCCACCCTAAATGGAAGGGATAAACCTCCATGAGTGTCTCCTTTGATATGCTTCTCAAAACTTCTATTTTTTCCTTTCACATAGGCACCAATGCACCCTATATATAAGAAAAGTGTGTCTGTGACACACCCTATAGTGATGCAAAGTGAATCAATGGGGGGTGACACACCTTGTTAGAGAGAAAAGGGCGTCACCCTTTGAAAACAAGTTTTTTTCAAAGGGAAAAAACCTCCAAACTCATCTTCCAAAGAGTTTTAGCTAAGCATTTCATGGATAAATGCAAGGAAGAGGTGTACATGGTTCGTGATCATGGCAAGGATGAAAATTCCATGTAACAGATTTCCCCACAAAGTATGAAGCTAGAGTAACGAGATAAGTGAAATAATTTGATGGATAAAGGATAAAGGATTTAGGCAAGGAACCATTGGTTGGAAACTTGTCAATAACAAACAAGGAATTTCGTGTGGTACAAACTTTATCAATCCAATGACTCACAACATGGATTCCAAACAATGTTGAGTATATAGTTGTCATTGATGTCAAAGGTGTTCATGAATAAAAAAGGAATAACTAGTAGATATGGTAGTAGGATAAGTTCAGCAATGATAAAGGAAAATTAGTAATAGGGTTGATGACAAGGGAAAATCAGTAACAGGGTTGATGAGAAGAAAGAAAGATCAATTGATTGATTCTGTGATCAACCGACATGATAGAGAGAGCATGAATTAATCAATTAGATCATTTAGATTTCATGAATGGAATATGTTTCAAAATAACCTTCTTGCAGGTTTATCAACGATTAATCACTGTAAGGATCGATAATAAACGAGACTTAAGTCCATGCAGGCTTAGATGGTTTAGATCATGGTAGGAGAAAATACACATTTGAAATTTGATTTCGCAGGTTGGAGTTACATCTGAGATAACCCAACACTGCATAAGTTAAGTCACCCTCATGATTATAGATCATGTGGTGGAGATATGAAGGTTCCGGAGATCTACAGCTAATATGGATTTCACTGATTTAATAGCGAGGAGGATAAAAAGGGAGTTGGAAAGAAAAATCAGAAACTAATCACCAAGAAGGAGATCGATATCAACAGACGAGGTTGATTGTGGAAGCAGATCAATGGTTGTTAGAAATTTCACTGGGAGAACTAGCGTGGACAAATAAAATTCTATTGTGCGAAATTTCCTTAAATCCACTTTATGATATTTGGAGTCCACCATCAATCTAGATTTGACGTTCCTCATGGATTTCATAGATTCAACTAGTAGGTGAGTTAACTGCTGAGATGTAAGCGAAATTTCATTAAGAAATGGTTGACAATGTGGATGGTCCATATCAGTCAAGAGAAATGCGGAAGCGGATTTTGAGAACATCGACAACGGTGAATGATTTTCACACAAAGAAAAGGGAATATCCACAAACCCACATTTGATCATATATCAACGATCAGGATTGAATCCGCAAGGAAATATATGGTGGGGAATGATTTCCACACAAAGAAAAGGGAAACTCCACAAATCTGCATTTGATCATAAATCAACGGTTAGGATTTAGTCCGCAAGGAAATCTATGATGGTGAATGATGTCTGCACAAAGAAAAGTGAGGATCCAAAATCCACATTAGATCGTACATCAACGGACAGAGGAAAACCCACAAAGAAATCAATGATTCATAAGAAAAGTGGAAGACGAGAAATCAAGGTCTAGAATAATATGAGTTTCCGCAACCTGAAGTCTGGAAGGCAGAAAGAGGAAGGAAAAAATTGGAAGGCGGAGAATCGTAGAAAGACTGTGGGAAATGTCACAGTTCCACATTCTGTATCCTACGATCCGGAAGATCGGCGGTCAGAAAGACATCTGTAAAATATCGATGATGCGGAAATTTTAGTGAAGAAAAAGGAAGGCGGAGAATTACAAAAGCAACATTTGAGTTTTTGAGAACCCACATTCCGCATCCTGCAATATGGAAGATCAACAGTGAGGAGACATCAATAAAATATCAACGGTGCAGAAATATTGGTTCGAAAATCATAAATCGGTAAATGATATTTGGAAAAAGTCACATATCCGATATCCGATTTCCACCTCAGATCGACTGCCACAAAAAGATTGAAGGAGATCAACGGTGCAGAACGACTGAGGCGAAAAGATAAGTGCGAAAAGACACTTTGATAAATGTCATAGTTAGGCAATCCGCATACCGCATCCTATCTTAGATCTACGGTCAAGAATAATCCGGTTTAAAATAAATGGCTCAGGATGGTTGCATAGATGGAGAATGCGGAAGGTCACGACTAGAGGATTAAACAGTAAATCGATTAACAGGGAATTGTTTCAATTGTTTTGAAGAATCATGATGGAGGTATATGACTCTACTACTTAGTTTTAGAATGAGGAATTAATCACTCATGAATAAGTATGATCGAAGAATGAAAGGGCGCAATGGTGAAGTGATGTGTTTGTAGGAAACGTGAAGGTATTTATTATACACATAGGGATGAGTGAGAGAATTTGTCTCTGGGGTCCATATCATAAAATCAGAAGCAGAGAACAGTGGGTGTGACAGATATTGGAAGGTAAATAAATGTGGAATAATACTGAAAACATATTAGGGTGGTAGGGTGGCACTAGGGAAGGAAACAAGCCTATAGGATTGTTGTAGCCTCCTTCAAGTAGTAGCTGGTAAATAGGGTGTCATAGCATCCTTTCAGTAGTAGCTGATAAACCAGGGGGTCGTAGCCTCCTTCCAGTAGTTGCTGGTAAATAGGGTGTAATACCATCCTTGTCTGTAGAAGGAGGAAAAAACTATTTGTAAATAATAATTTTTCAGTAATAGGAAGTATTGGTGGTTTGCCCAATTGGGATTCTACGATAAATTTGTGTTCTGTGTGTTCTTATTGATTATGTGTTTTAATAAGTAAATTATAAAAATGGTTTTAAATTATGAAAAGTTACAATACTGATTCACCCCCCCTCTCATTATTGTCCAGTATTTCAACCATTGGTATCAGAGCAGGTTCCTTCACCACAGTTTAACCATTGGAAGGCAGATCCTATTTAAAACGAATATGGATCAACAAGAAGGTTTAGCCATCAACAGATCTGCATTGTTCATAGGAGAATGTTATGCTTACTGGAGTGTGAGAATGAAGCGTCGTCTAATGTCCCTTGGATGGAAGGTTTGGGATGTAACTGAAAATGAATATAAAATAGATGACCAAGCACCTACAGATAATGTGGAACTCGACCAATATGAAGGTAATTCCAAATCCCTAAATACAATCCTAAGTGGGTTTACAAACTCTGTATTTACAAAAGTTATGTGATACAAGACTGTTAAAAAAGCCTGGGATAAGTTAAAAATTATCTATGAAGGAGCATCTAAAGTCAAGGAATCCAAGCTTCATACATATAAAGGGCAGTTTGAGAGACTTAAAATGAAAGAATAAGAAAATATTGGGGAATATATTCTAAGAGTAGATGAGGTTGTCAATGCTATTAGAGGTCATGGAGGAAGATTAAAAGAAATAGAAGTGGTGAGAAAGGTACTAAGAACATTGGCAATGAAGTATGACTCAAAAGTGTGCACTCTAGAAGAACGAGATGACCTTGATGACATGACAGTAGATGAACTGCATGGGATATTCACTGCATATGAGATGAGGACTAGACATAATGAACCTTAAAGAAAAGAGGAAGCATTTAAAACCCTATCCAAGAACCAATTAAAGAAACTAGATAAAGAAGAATCTCTTTTCATCAGTAAAATAGAGAAAGGTACTCAGAAATACAAAGGAAAGCTACCCTTGAATTGTTTTACTGTGGAAGAATTAGACATTTTTCCAATAAGTGTCCTTACCCAAAAGAAGAGGAGAGTGATCATGAATAATCTTGCTGTCATAAGGATAAGATCATGGGTAAGAATAAGTTTAATAAAAAGAAGAAGAACTTCTATTCCAAATAAGATAGTGATGATGAAAGTGAAGATGCAGAAATCCTATTTATAGGAACAACAAATTCAGATGAGGAATGAGGAAGTGGACATAGAAGATCAATACATGGCTGATGTTGATGAAATTGAAAAGTGTAGAAAAATAAACAAAGTTTTGAGAGAGAAACTGTCAAAGTACTAAGAAGAAACAAATCAAATTATTATTGACTTGAAGAACCAACTTCAAGAGGCCAAGAAGACTAAAGAAGATCTAGTAGTTCTGCTCAATGAGAGAATCCAAGATTCTGAAAAACTTGAAAAAGAGAGTATTCAACTTAGAAAAGGGGTTGATGAAAAATATATCCAGTCAAAATTTGAGAAAAAATCAAGGATATTAGATGATATCTTAAGTAACCAAATATCAACAAATGATAAAACTGGTCTAGGATATGACACAGAAAAGGATCCAGAATATTCCTCTATCTCAAACCAAGGTGCAAATGAAAGAAGCTATGATGCACTAAAAATTCCTGTTAAAAGGGAAGAAAGCAAGAAATATGTTTCATCCTTCCATGAAAAATACAAAACTAATAAGGTGTCTAAGAGACCGAATGCAAACAGATATCAACAAATATTTTTTGGTCATTGTTACTCCTGTAATATTTTTGGTCATAAAGCCCTGAAATGAAGAGCTTATGGAAAGGTTTATGAATATAAGAAGGATATGCCTAGTAAACCAAAAATCCTATTTATAGGGACAACAAATTCAAATGAGGAATGAGGAAGTGGACATAGAAGCTCAATACATGGCGGATGTTGATGAAATTGAAAAGTGTAGAAAAATAAACAAAGTTTTGAGAGAGAAACTGTCAAAGTACTAAGAAGAAACAAATCAAATTATTATTGACTTGAAGAACCAACTTCAAGAGGCCAAGAAGACTAAAGAATATCTAGTAGTTCTGCTCAATGAGAGAATCCAAGATTCTAAAAAACTTGAAAAAGAGATTATTCAACTTAGAAAAAGGGTTGATGAAAAATATATCAAGTCAAAATTTGAGAAAAACTCAAGGATATTAGATGATATCTTAAGTAACCAAATATCATCAAATGATAAAATTGGTCTAGGATATGACACAGAAAAGGATCCAGAATATTCCTTTGTCTCAAACCAAGGTGCAAATGAAAGAAGCTATGATGCACTAAAAATTCCCATTAAAAGGGAAGAAAGCAAGAAATATGTTTCATCCTTCCATGACAAAGACAGAAATAATAAGGTGTCTAAGAGACCGATGAAAAACATATATCAACAAATATTTTTTGGTCATTGTTACTCCTGTAATAATTTTGGTCATAAAGCCCTGAAATGAAGAGCTTATGGAAAGGTTTATGAATATAAGAAGGATACGCCTAGTAAACCAAAAGGAAGAAATCGTAATCGGTTTGGACCTCTTCAAAGATATGACTTAGAGTGTTACAAAGGTAATAAATTTGGACATATGGCTAGATAATGTAAACTAAGGAAGAGTGTTTCAGTAGAAGCTTAGAAACAATGGAATAAGATGGAAGTTGTGAATCAAGAAGATCAAATATTCCTCAAACATAAAGGGAAATTCTATGGATACTATCATTGCTGTCATAAGTTTGGTCACAAGGATGCAGACTGCAAAACCAAGGGCTGTGTCATGACAAAAAAAAAGTTGTGTTTTTTATTCTTTCTAAAATTTTCTCTCAAAATTGTAGCAAAGGCTGCTGTTATCTCAGACCAAGGATTATGTGAAGACATCTTAAGAAGAGCAAGTTACATAATACAATTAAAAAAAATAGTGTAATGCTGAGTGTAAACTCTGTCACAAAAATGTTGACAAAGGAGAGGAAGTACAGTGACAGGGGGAGTTCATGAATCTATCATTCAAGTTATCATTCAATAACCTGTTACAAGAAAGGTAATGTCAAGATAAATAGCAATACATTGGTTAGTACCAAGTACAGTTAACAAAGGGGAGACATGATGACAGGGGGAGTTTTTAGAAAGAAAAAAAGACAGGAAATCCTATATCAAAATAGGTACAACAATGGTATAACACGTTATCCTTTGTCATTGTTTTCAAAGGGGGAGAATGTTTAGATGTTGCCATCAATGCCAAAGGGGGAGATTGCTGAGTATATAGTTGTCATTGATGTGAAAGGTGTTCACGAATGAAAATGTAATAAACAGTAGATATGGTAGTAGGATAAGTTCAACAATGAAAAAGGAAAACCAGTAACAGGGTTGATGACAAGGGAAAATCAATAACAAGGTCGATGAGAAGAAACAAATATCGATTGATCGATTCTCTGATCGATCAGCATGAAAGAGAGAGCATGAATTAATCAATTAGATCATTGATATTTCATGAATGGAATATATTTCAGAATAAACTTGTTGTAGGTTTATCAACAATCGCTCACTGTAAGGATCAATAATAAATGAGACTTAAGTCTTTGCAGGCTTAGATGGTTTAGATAGTGGTAGGAGAAAATACATAGTTGAAAGTTGATTTCGCAGGTTGGAGTTACATTTGAGATAAACCAACACTACCTAAGTTAAGTAATCCTCATGATTATAGATCGTGTGGTGGAGATGTACTACTAATATGAATTTCGTTGATTTAATAGCGAGGAGGATAACAAGGGAGTTGGACTGCGAAATCAGAAACTAATCACCAAGAAGGAGATCAATACCAACGTACGAGGTTGATCATAGAAGCAAATCATTAGTTGTCAATGATTTCTCTAGGAGAACTAGAGCGGACAAATAAAATTCTGATATGCGTGAAATTTCCTTAAAATCCACTTTATGATATTTGGAGTCCACTGTTGATCTAGATTTGACGGTCCTCATGGATTTCATAGATTCATCTAGTAAGTGAGTTAACTGCTGAGATGGGAGAAAAATTTCATTAAGAAATTATTGACAGCATGGACGGTCTAGATCAGTCGAGAGAAATGTGGAAACCGATTTTGATAATATTGACGGTGGTGAATGGTTTTCACACAAAGAAAAGGGTTGAATTCTCATTATCATCATCATTAGCATCATAATCATCATCACCATCATTATCATCGTCATCATCATCGACATCATCATCACCATAATCATCATCAGTAGCATCATCATCGTCATCATTGCCATCATCATCATCATCCTCATCCTCATCCTCATCATCATTGACATCATCATACTCATCATCCCCATCCTCCTCCTCCTCCTCCTCCTCCTCATCATCATCGTGTCCATGTGGCATTATGTCTAGTATATTTATCAAGATTGTTCCACCAATTAAAAAAATTACCATAAAAATAAATACTTACTCCAAAAGGATGTTTTTCATTTTACTTTTCCATCCTCAATCATTCCATGTGATCAATTTCATCTTTATCTTTATCTCCTATAAACATACATATTACCATTGGTATGTTATTAGAATGGTAAGTAGGTGCCATGATTTATCATGGAGGTTGGGAGTTACTATTTCTCATTATTGATTCCAAACTGTACAAGGATAGAATAGAGACCACACTTCAAGGAAAGATTGTTGTAGCAACACAACTTATGGGGAAAATGTGATAATGTGACGGTCATAAAAGAAATCAAGGATGTAATGAATGCAAAGAATGATAACAAAGAATCTATTAAATTTAATAAATATGCAAACAATTATGCAATAAATATGGAAAGTGTGATAAAGTTGCATACAAGAATGCAAGAAACATGGAAAATCACACTCACAAGAAGATCTCTAGATATTAATATGAGAAGGTGGCCTTCCTAATATCATGTTCTAAAAACTTAGAAAAATAAGAGAGTTCATTATAGATACCTTAGGAGATCATTTATAACTAATAAATGAAGTATTGTATCTTGAAGAATGCTCTACAAATGAAATGAATTAAAAAATGAGCATTTCCCTCAAATGGATGAATATGTATTGCTTTCTCTATCATGCTTTGTGGTGATTGTTTAAGTTAAAGATGAAATGTACAATGCTAGGAAAAAGGAAAATTCCACTGTGAAAGTTATGAATAAACTAAGACAAATACATCCTACTCTGGTCAAGGATACCCTGGAGTACTATCTTGTTAATAAAAATAGAGATGATAGAAAGGGAAATGCATCATGTCCAAATGGATATTGGCATATAGAGACATCCTAGGAGGAAACCAATGAGGAAATTTCTATAAGGATGACTAACATAAGAAGTGAATGGAAGGATGACTACATTACATGAAAAAAGCTGCAGTTTCCCTGTTAGCTTTAAAGGTGGGCATTGCCTCTTCCCATTTGGTGAAATAATCTACAGCGACAATGGTATTTTTGTGCCCCCTAGCTGATACTGGGTTGCACGTCACGTAGTCGATTCCCCACTTCATGAAGGGGCCCCTAAGATTATGGGAAATAATGGAGTGAGATGCGACCGCATCTTTCTGGTGTAAAGCTGACAAGGATGACTATGCTTCATGGCTTCCACACAATCTTTAAAGATTGTGGGCCAGAAATAACCAACACATAAAATATTTTGCGTTGTTGCTAACCTAGATAAAGGACCCCCACACACTCCACTATGGACATCATTTAGGACAATATCTGCTTCTTCATGGGTAAGACATCGATGCAAAACAAAATCTACCCCCCTACAATATAAAGTATCTCCTATAATGAGGTAGTTCTTGGCATGTAGGTGTAGTTTACATCGTTCTTCTCGTGAGAAGGCTGCAGGGTACTTCAAAGTCTGGAGATAGATAAGTATATCTCCGTACCAGGGGTCAGAGGTTGAAATAAAAAAGATATGATCATCTGGGAATGAGTCTTCTTCAATGGCTACATCTTCCTCTACTGGAAAGTCTACAATGAGATTAGCAAAAACTAAGGATTTTTTGGATTTAGTGGATTGAAAATCTAAGTCAAACTCTTGGAGAATGACTATCCATTTGTTGAATTTGCCTCCAACTATCCATCGAGACAAAATATATTAAAAAGGATTAACATCTTCCACTACCGTCGTGGTCCTCAATAAGATGTAGTGACGCAACCTTTGAACAACATACATAGCTGCTAAGGCCAACTTCTCGACGTGGGAATACCTAAGTTCAGGTCTGACTAAAGCATGACTGCGATAGTAGATGACATGCTCTTGGAGCTTATCATCCTCCTGGACCATGACTACCCCTATGGTCGACTCATATGCGGCCAGATACAATATAAAATCCCTAGAGTAATCTGGCGGACGCAATAACGGTGCTGACAACAGAGATTTTTTTAATGCCTCGAATGCGAGTTGTGTAATTTCATCCCATACAAATGGGGTGTCCTGTTTTGACAGGCGCATGAAACCTTTAGTAATCTTGGCATACTTTACAATAAAATGTCAAAGGAAATTGGACTTCCCCTGCAGGCTTTGAAGCTGCCTGATAGAACAAGTAGGCAGATTTACAATGGCCTCAACTTTCAAAGGATCCACATGAATTCCTTTGTTAGAAACAATGAATCCGAGCAGTCTCCCTGACTCAACATAGAAAACGCACTTGTGGGGATTCAAGCAAATTTTATAGTATCTGCATCGTTCAAAAATCAAATGCAAGTGATCTGGGTGATCGATCCTCTTACAAGAATGTGCTGGTAGATCATCAAGGTAGGGTTCGAAAATGGCTTTAATGTCCTGAAAGGAAAAATTCATTGCCCATTGAAAGGTTTCCCCGGCATTTTTCAATCCAAAGGGCATTTTCTTGTACGCGAAGGTACCCCAAGGACAAATAAAAGATATTTTATGTTGGTCTTTTAGTTTAATTTGGATTTGATTATATCCGGAGAAACTATCCATAAACGAAAAGACTTCACTTCCCACGCAAGCATCAATCATTTGATCTATAAATGGCATGGGATAGTTGTCCTTAGGACAGGCTTTGTTTAGATCTTGAAATTCTGTACAAACATGTATGGTACCTTGATTTTTGTCAACGGGAACAAGGTTGGATACCCATTCTGTCAAAGCTATGGGATAAATGAAAGCGGCTTTCAACAGTTTCTCAACTTCAGCCTTCACTGCCATCACTTTACGCAGGTTGACAGTTATCAAATTTTTCTGAATGGGTCTAGCGTCAGGGTATGTTCGGATTTCGTGCTCAACTATTGATGGATCACTGCCTGACATCTCCTCATATGACCAGGAACAAATGTCGCAGAATTCCTTAAATAAGGATGTATAGATCACAATCTCCTCCGGAGAGCAGTTTTCACCAATATGTACATTTTCCACAACGTTAGGATTTACAGAGATGTTGATAGGGATAGTAGCGGAAATTTTTTCCATATTCCCCTTAGCAAACATTCCTTCCCTTGGTAAGGGATTAATAGGTGTATCAACATCACCTGCCAGTCTCATATGGAACTCCCAGTTCTCTATCCTGCTTAACTCTAGAAGAAAATAGGATTGATGGTGAAGATCTTCACAAATCTTATCTCATCCACGCATAGCTTCCAGAATGGCTTCATTTGAAGGTAAAACCATATCTAAGCAATCTCTAGAATGCAAAGAGTTCTCTGCCCAAGCAGGCAAATAGGCTTCTTCCTGTTCCTCCGAGACAGTAAAAGGGGCCGGAATAGGATCAACAATGGTATGGATGATAGCTTGATAAGTCACTTCCGCTACCAAGAAGGGCACTTCAGGTTCATGGTGGGAAGGGAGAACCCAAGGATCAGTCCTATAAACAACCATATCTATGGACTTCCCAACACTAGTAGAACCTATATAATTAATCGGAGTTGGAAATCAAATGTACCCATCAATGATGTGTACATTCTAGCCCCTAAGCTCTTTGAAGTAGGTCTAACTTGATAAACCAATGGTATGGTGGACTCATTAGTTTCCATGCAGCCTTTTCGAGTAAAATTGAGTTGGTCAACGGTAACCAACTTCCCTTCGTGTGGAAACACTACCACCTGAAAAATGACCAATGCAATAGCAGACAAGGCATAAGTCCAACTTCTCCCCAAGATAAAGTTATAATCCAAAGGTGCATCACTCACCTCTACCTCAACAAACACTGCTTTCCTTTCCAACTTAATTTCAAAAGCTGGTAGGATACCTTGCAGATGAAATGACCTTCCGTCAAAAACAGTAAGTAGGGTGTTTGATGGAACCAGCTCTGGGGATCCAAGAGCTTTCCAACAAGACAAGGACATAACACATGTAGAAGCACCCTCATCGACAACTGCCCTTCCAATGGTCCTTCCACCATGGATGGTATTTATCGATAAGGATACATGATATGGCAGGAGAATTTTGACATCAGACAGATTAAATTTTGCCATGAGACTAGATGAGTCCATACTGCCTAAGGCTGTCAAGAGTGCATCCCGCTGGGCGAGACAACTCTGTAACACCTCTAAAGCTGACATTGCACAAGGAGTCTAGGTTAAGTCTTCAACTATAGAGTAGTTTGATGCAGCCCTAGAATTAGGATTATGCAAGGTTTTCTTAAAGACACCTTTCGGTATCTTGGGCATAATTTCGGCAAGTTTCTCAATTGTGAAAGGGTTACAAGTTTCACCTATCGACTTACCCTTCTTCAAGGTCTCTTTTTCATAGTTATTGTTCCTAGTCTGTAGTAAACTCTCAGATCAAACCATGTTGATATAATTGGGGTCAGGAGCATTTGGGGTGCCCCTGCTACATTTGAAGCTGAAGCAGAATTCTGTCCTTGGGGAAAAGGATCCTTCAGGACAGCCGGTTGTTGGGATTTTAACAGCTTCTGAGCTTGTTCCATAAGGGGACATAGATGGGTCAGGTGATCTTCATGGCACAACTTACATGGGAATTTCACCTTCTTCTTTTATTTCTTTCCCCCATCAGCATTGTTTGTGGGTTTTTGCTTGTTTTGGTTTCCCTCACCCTTCTTTCCTCTCTTCTTTTTCCCACTGGACTGCTGACTTCCCTTCTAATAGGTTTGTGGAAAAACATTTTCATTTTGGGGTGAGGGGGCAGCCTTTGCTGCCTCCACCATAGAATGTTTGATGGACAACTGATGGAGCTATTTGGCCAAAGATTCTATAGTGGGAGAATTCACAGAACCAACTAGACCATCCGCATGGGGTCCAGGCTTAGGTTTCTCTACATTGTGCATTGGCCTTGGTGCCTCAGGGATAATCTCATATAAGATCCCATACTAAGAATATATCAAATCCAGTTGTTGGGCCTTGAGGATAGCTTCTTCCTCATTCGTCACTCTTGAAGTAGATACATCATTAGATATATAAGGAATAGGGATTTGAGGAACCATTCTAATAAGAACTCAGGAGGAAGAGTGGCTTTGATAAGGCTATTTCATCTTCTCCACTCTTGGATGTGATCTGAAATATGAGTGGCCTTGTCCTGTCAGAAGGTAGATAACAAGTCTGTCCCAAAATCATAATGTACAAGAAGCTAGAAGTGACTAAGGAATGCATTAGCCAAGTCCCAAAAAAATGTTAAACGCAGCAGAAGGCAATTCAGTGTACCATTTTGCTGCAATACTGGTCAAAGTTCTTTGGAATATCCTCAACTGAACTGAATCCTCGTTCAGTGAGTTGGAAGAGCACCATAAATGGAAAGTGGTGGCATGAGCTCCAGGATCATCACCAACTTTGCATTAAAATTTTGGGATATCTGAGGGCAACTTGGTAGGGACGGGTTTTCAGGAGGGGTCATGTCTCATCGGGTCATTCATCAGTTTCGAAAAATCTGGCAAGTTTAAGGTTTCTAGGAACGGAAGCTTGGTTCTAACCGAAGCAATAAAAGTACCGGTTTGGGGATTAGAGGGACTTGCCCCCATATTCCCTTATGTGAAGGTTGGGTTGCCCCTTGCTGTCGGTTGTGAAGTGGATGGGTTGCTTTGGAAAGGATTCCATACATAAGCCAACGTATTGTTTATGTGAGGTGCAGTATAATAGGTTCTGGCTGACCCAGTCGAGGCTGGGGTTTGAAATATAGGAGTAGGTATCCCTCTGCTAAAAAGCGAAAAGGGAGAGTTTGTGAACGGAGCTGAAACTGGAGTTTGAAAACCTTTACCATAAGGATTAGTGTTTCCAAACTACACCCCTAAATATGAGGGTGTTGGGCCTACATATGGAGTGGATGGGGGAATGTGCCCCCCATTCCAAGGAAATCCTTGGAAAAAATCCAAGGATCCTATAGGACCACTCTGGGCAGTGTGTGCGAAGGAATTAGGAACTGTAGGTACACTAGGAATCCCAGTGACAGTACCACCAGAAGCACCTGCTAGACTTGTGGGAGCTGGTGGTTGAACCACTCGGCTAGTTGGAGTTAACGTTGTAGTAGGTATACTTGTTCTAGGGGAACCTACCAGGGGAGGTAGCACCCCTTCAGCCGGAGCGGCTGAGGTGGAAGTAAAAGAAATTTCTCCTGCAGTAGACATTATTCTGCCCATAGGGACACCAATCACGGGTGGGTCGAAAGGACGAACCTGAATGATCACTGGATCGTTTAAGTCAGTTAGAGGTGAATTAAAATTCCTTGCAAAATTGTCATCCTACAAGTATTCTATCTCAACTGTGTTTAAATTAAAATGGTTTGACCTAAGTTCTGGTTCACCTGGAACTTCACTAACTCCTATCAGTTTGAAAGAACCGTCTATGTCCAATATCCACCTTTGAGGGGGAGGTGGAGGTTCCAATGTGATAAGCGGAGGAAGGTTTTGCAACCTTTGTGACCTTCTGATAGATTGGTCCTCCACGATTGTAAATTTGACTCTTCACACCATAAGGTCAGCTAAAACATAAACAAACCATAGAGCAATCACTACAAAAAATTTCCTAACGTCTCAACAATCACAAGGGTGTAAGATATGCTTTCCCGAAGAAAGTTGAGAGACAGTTTCTTGGCGTCCTTGAATAGGTTCTTAGGCACAAGCAGAGGAATCACCCACCTCCCTCCTACGCTTTCAATAAGGGTTACCTTCCAATCCCGTCCAAGGTGAACTAGAAATAGCCTTCCGATTTACCTATGTATAAACCCTAGATGTCCAAGAGACTAGAGGCTACCTTAACTATATCAACAGTCTGGGGGGACAGTCGCAATCCTTATTGGTACACATGGGAAGGGTAGCAAAGCTTGAAACTCTGTTTAATACAGAATCCCTAGATGTGTAAAAACCTTGGTCTACGTTTTGACAAGGAATCAGAGGGTTATCTCCTCAGTCCAATGCCTCCACGCGGCCTCGTGCTTAACTCTCGTTTGAGAGGAGCTTCCCAGATACTATCAATGAAGAGAAGGATTTACCTATCGATTGGCCCACGATGTCTAAATTTAAGTACTTATGGGGAGTTTACACTTCCTATCCCACAAGTTTAGCCTAAGCTAGTAGATGTATGACCCTATAAAAATAAAAATTACTAGTAAATTTTAAATCATAGCGTTCATTTTAAGGGTTGTTCTTAATCAGAGGGCAAGTGGAGTGAATGACTATGATATTATTGACTCGATAAGAAAAGTAAAAAACAGGTGTATAAATCAATTCCAAAGCAAATTATCACTACTTAAAACAAGCTTCCTTTTTTTTTGTAAATATGAACTAATGAAAATGCAACTAGGAAAGAGAAAACTAAGACTTATTTTTGTAATTTTTGATATTTTATTTAAAAACTGAAAGTAAAACTACCATATGCAATTCAAATGCAAATGTTTTCAATGCTTTTCTTTTCACTTTCCAAATTCCTCAAAGATTACTATGCACCTAAACGCACATTTTTTTGAGTGTGCTTGAATAATCTAACTATATAAAGTAAGCAAAATGAAGTATAGCAGACTTATAAGAACCAAAGATCAACCACCTAAGGAAGACTTGGAAAACACCTAGCTTGGGAAGACACAATAAATGAAAATCACTGAAATCAATCAAAGGAAAGTGACAAACCAACACTACTTGGAAATAGCATGGGATATACGGTATCTAGAACTCTGATCACTGATTCAGACACATGAGACTTGGACCTATACCCAACAGGCAAATCCACTTCAAATTGCTAAAAGAAAGACAATCCAACCAATAAAAACTCAAGGTCTTACTATAAAGCACGGAGTATGGTTAACAGGGCTATCAAACCTATAGTGAAATGCCAGTACTAAAGACCACAAAGCAATACAAAATCCAAAGAAGGACAGGGACAAGCAACCCTACCCAAAAAATTTGTTGCTTAGGCTTGTACGCGACTGTCTAGAAGAGAAACCCACGTATTGTACGTGACTATCCAATACAGCAACCCGCATACACATACCTCTATACGTGACTATGTATCACAGCAACCCGTGTACAGGAGTAAAATTTTTCAAAAAAAGAAAAATTATAAAGATCTTAAAAACACCACTACAAGTCCAAACCAAGAAAAAACACCACACACTGAATCAAAGCAAAGACTGGGCAAGGATCTACAGAACTAACCCATAGCGGGCTGGGATCTCCAACAGAGTTTCCAGTTCTATTGTTCAGGATTAAACATTCTTGTAACCTAGGGTCTGGGGTTACCAACTTACTACTAACCTTGTAGACAATCAGCTTTAATAGTGTACATAAAGGAAATAGGAATAAATACTTGACTCACCCGATTACTGACAGTTGATCCAAGCTTGATCTTCTTCCACTCTGCTTCTTTCCAAAGCTTCCAGGGATGCACCTCCTTCACCTGCAAAGAGCAAATTTTCCAAGTACAATCTTATACATGTATATATGAGAGGTTATACAAACAATATATCTAGTGCATAATCAAATATATTTATCAACCATGATACATGAAAGAGACTCAACATAATGTTGGAAGAAGAATTCTCTTTATTAACAATCAGTGAATGAGATAAGAGTACAACCCGGCTTCTGAGACAAGGAATTCTCTACAACCAAAGGACTCTGAGTTCTACTGCTCCAATACTTCTGAAGATATACCACCAGTATAACTTTGCTCTCCAAACTTGATTGATTAATGCCCTCCCCAAGACCTCTATTTATACTTTGGGAAATAGAGTGGTTTCGAAGGTTGAGGAGGTTGAAACAGTTAGGATAGTTAATGATTAGGACCCAACTAATTTCTATTAATCGTGATTTATATTTTTTAATGTCGAATCAAGATGTACGTGACTATTAATATAGGCAACCCGCATATGACACGCAAGTTGCTTAAAGGAAACCCATGTATGCTGATGTACGCAGGTTGCAATGGAGATAGTCGCGTACAGTATGCGAATTGTCAATGAGAATAGTCGCATATGCACACGAGTTGCAATGAGGATAGTCGCATACGCCATTCAACACTTTGAAAAATAATATGGCAAGCTGGTTCAAGGGTAAATGCATCTCATGTCATGCCCATGTATAGTTTTTTGGAAAACTTCAATCCTAAGATGTTCTTTTGTGTACCAACATAAGGAATGTCAGCACTCAGATGGAGAAGTGCCATTTGGGTTGATAACAAATGGTACGAAGTCCAACTTGAGAAGAAATGAGATATACTACATCGTCAAAGATGTCAAGTCAACTAGAGTGAATTAATGAATATGGATGGCTTAATTGGTAAGGATGTGCTACAAAAACATTTGTTACAAATTCTTGCTCCTTTTATTCTTCAATGTTAGCTTTTCAATGAAAAAATTTATTGATGTGTTAAGGATAAGGAATTATATATGTACTAAGTGAAGGGTTAAATGGATGTTTATACAATACTAGATAAAGTGGATGCTATGCCATTTTTGTTAAGAATATTAAAAAACAATTGTGAACACATTTATAGAAAACTAGTGTTAGGTTTTTATCATTCAAGCTAGAATTATATTAGGATCTTTAACTGAGAGAATAACAAGCACAACAATCAAACACAAGAGACAATGAACACAATGGTTTTCCTCACGGAAACCATAAATGGAGAAAACCCTGCAACTTCCTCAGAGATAGAATCAGCACCAAAAGTAAAACCCCAAAACAGTAAGATGATCTCCCGATAGCAGTAGTCTCTTTCTTTTTAGCCCCAACAACTTCTTCTCCCTCAGCTATGTGCTACAACTGAGTGTGAGTGAGTGTGTGATAAATAGAGAGGCTCACTCTCTATTTATACTAATTCCCAACTTGACAATAACTAACTAGGGCCGACTTCACTAGGAGAGTCTAATAACCCTAGGGCCCCACAACTACGGGGAATTTAACCCTTAATCAATAAGAGGGTTACCCACAATGACTTGACATGACTTGTTTACATTATAAAAACTCCCTATCGGAACATCGGGGCATGACATGACTCAATTACATTACAAGCACTTCCCAGAATAAAAATTGGGGTACAATACATAAGATATACAAGTGAATGCATTTTGAAGTTACAATTACATCAACAACTATTTGTTCCATTAAGTGGATGTTTATACAATAATGCAAGAATTGAATTTTGTAAGCTAATAAGGCAAGAACGAATATAATTGATCCCCACTAGTATCAATTAGTTGAATAACCTTATATGATTCCCTATCATCCATGTACCTTTATGTATGTAATATTTTCTTTAAAAACATTCTTGAAAAAGAAAACTAATCGATCTATATTGTCACAATTAGCAATCCCTAGTCAAGGGAGTTATGATTTGTGAGTGATGAAAACTCAAATATTAGGCCTCTCTCCCTTTGGGACTTGTAGAGGGGTGATGGTGAAAGATATAGTTTTTATGGTTATGGATTGAGGTTTATCATTATAAGGTTACACTCAAGTACTTTTTCTTACCTCATGTTTGTAATAAACAAACTAGCCAGCTATGTCTTTTCAATAATTGCTTTATCCTTTAAGAGTTGTAGTTTGGTTATAAACTATTCAATAAATTTTGTAAGGTAATGGTAGCTTTAGAAAGGGGACTATTAGTGATGGAGGTGTTTTTTTTGGCCATATGAATCAATCACTTTAGATGTGTACCTTGGAAAGGTTTAGGTTCAAATTCAACAAACTACCACTATAACCGAAAAGTAGACTTGACATCACGCAAACTAGATATACCAATAACTTGTGACTTAGCCAGGGTCAATACATCCCAATCACACCCAAAGTGGATTTTCTATCCTAGAGGTTTCCTACTGATGCTACTGATGATTTTCTATCCTAGCAGTTTCGTACTGATGCTACTGATGGTGATGATGATGATGCTACTGATGATGCTGATGCTGATGTTGTTTATGAAGATGATGATAATGATGATGATATCTATACGAAGATGGTGGCCATGATGACAACAATAATTCAGTTATCATCATCATCATCATCTTGACCGACATTATCATTTCCATCACCACTGACATCATCATCGTGATCAATGTCATCACTGTCATCGTCATTAAATTCTTAATTTAATATTTTTTTATCAACATTTATTTTTAAATTAAATCTAATTTTTATTTTTGGTACTCTGTTATAACTATTCCATATTAGTGTGATCGAGGTTGGTACTCTCGGAGAATTTTCTTGAAAATTGAATAACTTTTCCAGTGCTCATGCTCTAAGTCTGGGCCACATAGGCCTATGCGTGGGTAAGGAGGGGGTTGGTTCGAAGCCCCTATGCTCATATTGGTGGATGATGGAGACCCTCGTGGCCTGGATATTGAGGGTGGGTATGCAGGAAGGGATAGCAGTAGGAAGGCTGCGAATGGGCCAAGTAGATTGGCTGGATCGGGAGGTTGTCTTCCAAAGTCCCAATCCATCCTGATCATCCAAGTCCGTTCCAAGGCAGTAAGAGGCAAGATAGAGCTATGGAGGAAGACAACCCTAATTGGGAAATTTGTGGGGACCTCGACTAAGGAGAAGGACTTGATCCATTGGATTCAAACAATTTGGAACCCTAAGGGCCATTATGATCTACAATTAGGGGCTAAGGGCTTCTTCACTGTTATCTTTCTCAATCAAGAATATAGCAACATAATCCTGAAAGTAGGGCCATATTTATTTTTCTCAGCTGGTCTATATCTCATACCTTAGAAGGTTTGTTTCAACCCAGGTTCTAAAGATGTGACGGTGGCCCTAGTTTGGATCCTCCTTTGCTCGATTCCCAACGAGTTTTGGGATCTGGACACCCTCAAGGATATCGACAATACCCTAGGGGAATTTGTGAAGGTGGCTGAGCAAACCAGGTCCCAAAGGTATACTTCTTTCTCCCATATCTACATCTATCGAATGAACTCCCAGAAGCGATCTGCCTGAATTGGGAGGATGAGGATTGGATTCAACCGATAGACTATGAGCAGCTTCCTTTTCACTGTCGTCACTTCCATGAGTATGGGAACCTAGGGAGGGATTTCCCTAATATGGTTAAGAAAGTGACCAACCCTAATTAGAGACAAGATCACAATCTTGATCGGGAAGGATTTACCCAGGTTAATAACAGAAGAAAAGGAAAACGAGGAGGCCAGGGCAAACCCAGGAAAAGCTAGGTGGGTAAAGACCCCAGGTTGGTGAACCCCTTTGCAATGCTGGAAGAGAAGGGAGGTGTTGGAGGAACTACCGAGGGAAAGGAAGATAAGGAGACACTTCCTGAACAAATATCAGAGATGGAGAAGGATGACAATCTTCAAGTCCCTATAGAGGGTATGGAGGAGAATGAGGTGGAAGAAATGGAGCTGGGAGAACTTGATCTAGATGCAATTGAAGCAGAATGTGGGAAGAAAGGAAAAGTCTATGTTTCTATAAGGAAACTAGAGCTTCTCCAAGAGGAAATTATCAAATCAGGAACTCTCTAGGACCTGGGGATTGAACCTGACCCCAAAAAAAGGCAGCAAGAGGAAATCCCCAGAAGATGAACTGCGTAGAGGAACATAAACAAGCAAACACTATATAGCGGAGGTAGGTGTGAAGCTCATTGAATCAGGTCAATACCCTACTATTTGGGTGGCCTTTTCTGAGGTTAAAAAGGTTTTCCAATGAAGATTATATCTTGGAACACAAGGGGGTGTAATCACCCTAGGAAGTGGAAATCTATAGCTAGGAAAATTAAACTAGAGAAACCAGATATTCTTTTTCTTCAAGAAACAAAGTGCAATTCTGAAACCATGGGAAAAATCAGGGAGAAGATCTAGAAAGGAAGTAATTCCATGGCCCTCGATGCTAACAGAATGGTTGGTGGGTGTGCGCGATCCTATGGCTCCCAAATGTTGTGTATCTCTCGGAATGGCATGCCACTCATTTTATGCTAATTGCAAACTTCCAACACCTGAGATCTGGTGCTAAAGGCTCGCCGATGAATATCTATGGCACGAGTTCTTTCCCCAAGAAACATGCCTTTATATATTTCTCGGGATAGTTTAAGGACCAGACTAAGATAGGAACTGGGTCATAGGAGGTGATTTCAATCTTATTTCCAATATAGGGGAAAATAAAAGGGGCAGGAGATCCTTGGACAAGTTTCAGGAAGCCTTTAGCAACTTCTTGACCGAAAGCCTAGTGGTGGATATGGAAATAGGGAATGGATGGTTCACTTGGAACAACAAAGGTGGAGGTGATCATCTGGTTTCCTCGCATCATGATAGATTCCTAGTCTCTGAGCATATTGTTCATGGTATGGGAGAAATTAGAACATATGTTCTTCTTGTCACCCGTTCTGACCACTGACCTGTTTGCGTCAATTGGGATTGGTCAAACTCTACCCTGAGAAAATATTTTAGATTTGAGCAATTTTGGTTGGAGCATAAGTACTTTAAGGATTTGGTTTCCCAATGGTGGCAAGAGTTAGTCCCCCCTTTGGGTACAGTAATGTACTGTTTCCAGTAGAAACTCAAAGTCCTGAAGGCTAAAATTCGCAAGTGGAACCAGGAAGAGTTTGGGAAATCTTCGAGGACAAGAAAAGGCTGCTTAGTGAAATTGACATCATCAATAAAAAGGGGATGGAGGACGGGTGGGATGATATCATGAAGCTTAAGGAGAAGGATCTTGTTTATCAATTAGAGTCCAGGGAATGACAGGAAGGGGTTTTCTGGAAACAAAAGGATAGGGTAAAATGGTTCCAGGAGGAAAAAAGGAATACTAAATTTTTCCACAACTCGGTCCTTCAAAACAAGAAAAACTCCAAAATCCACAAGCTCAAAAGGATGGATGGAAACAGGGTGGAAACTAGGAGGGAAATAGAGGAGGAGCTATCTCAGAATTTCTCTGAGATCCTTAACGAAGATGGTGGAGACCGAAGCATAGCCATAATCAGGATCACTGACCTAATTCCTAGGACAGTGACCAAAGAAAATAATGAAATGCTTGTTAAACCTATTTCTATGCAAGAGGTGGAGGAAGTCATCCACCAGATGGCTCCAGGGAAAGCCCTAAGGCCAAATTGTTTCACCTTGATGTTCTTTCACCACTTCTGGGATTTAGTCAAGGAGGAGTTCCTAGAGATTGTGGATGAATCCAGGAATAAGAGAGGAGTTCTCAAAGCTTTCAAAGCAACTTTCATCTCTTCGGTCCCTAAAGATATTGGTGCTGAAAGGCCTAACAAATTCAGAACCATAGCCTTATGCAATATGATTTACAAAATTATATCCAAGTTTATAGCTAACTGCTTGAAACCTCTCCTTCTGAGCCTTATAAGCCCGTAGAAATCTAGTTTGTGGAAGGAAGGCAGATCTTGGATGGGGTCATCTTGGTCCACGAGATGCTTCACTCCTCGAAGAGTACCAGAACACCTAGAATGATGATGAAACTAGATATTGCGAAGGCCTATGACAAACTCAGCTGGAAATACATAAAAAGATGCCCAAGGCCTATTGTTTCTGCCCCCAATGGGCGGAATGGGTGATAGGGCTTGTAACAACTCCTTTCTTTAGTATCCTATTAAACGGATCCCCATCTAAATTGTTCCAGGCCTCCAGGGGCATTAGGCAAGAGGATCCACTGTCCCTGTTTCTTGTCATTCTTATGGCTGAGGGACTGAGTCGCATGATACCGTCTCAAGAAAGGAATGGGGAATTGAGGGGGATCAAGATCCATGTAGGTATGGACCCCCAGACTCATCAACAATTCATCGATGATACCATGCTCATGGGGCACCCTTCATTCTAAGAATCTCAAAGCTTCAAAAATAGTTTAAATCTCTTTGCCATGGCCTCAGGCCTAGCTTTCAAGCCCAATAA
Source organism: Pseudotsuga menziesii (assembly GCA_001517045.1). Classification (NCBI taxonomy): domain Eukaryota; kingdom Viridiplantae; phylum Streptophyta; class Pinopsida; order Pinales; family Pinaceae; genus Pseudotsuga; species Pseudotsuga menziesii. Next base: position 273,762 of record LPNX011092235.1, on the reverse strand, counting down.
GTCTCAAGTATTCTTCCTATCCAATTTCTCAATTGTACAGAGAAATATTATTCGGATCCTCAGTTTCTCCCATGGGGTGTTTCCGTCAAAATATCTGGGGATCCTGCTAGGAGTGGGAGTGCTGAAAAAAGCTTCATGGCAAGAACTCCTTGACTGGATGAAGCAAAGGCTCTCTAGTTGGGTTCTTAGACCTTTAAACCTTCCAAGTCGACTGGTTCTGGTCAAATCCATGCTTCAGGCCATGCCAATCTACCTTTTTTTTATTCTTTCGGCTCCCAAGTCCATTCTCTGGGAAATCAGGACTCTCTAAAGGAACTTCTTATGGGGGGCAGGGTGGAAAAAACCAAGTTTTCTCTTGTTAGCTGGGAGGGCATTTGCAAACCCAAGGATCAGGGAGGTCTAGGGATTAGAGACCCCAATGTAATGGATAAATTTCAGGGGGCAAAAGTGTGGTGGAGATGGTCCAATTACTCAGACGAACCCTGGGCCAAGCTTTGGAATTTCAAGTACACCAGAGACAATCCCAAAGACCAACTGGTTCGTCTCAATGCTGATATTCTTGGCTCACTAATTTGGAGAAAAGCGATGTGTGGGAGATGTTTGGTGCAGGACCATTGCTTCTGGGAGATCAGGAACGGAGAAAGTGCTAATTTCTAGGAGGATTCTTGGAATCAGTAGCCAAAGTTGGGTAACGATCAGAGATGGCTCCGGCTTCGAGACAGAGGTTGGGAAGTTGGGATAATTAAGGTTAATCACTATTGGGGATATCATGACTTGGTAGGCTAGAGACAATGGAATTATCAGGCTTGGCCTAACCCCGACTATGCTGAGTACCTTAGATTGTTCCAGGAGGAACATCAGCAACATTTTGTTCGGTTTAGGAGAGAGCCAAATATTCTTCGTTGGGGCTATTTCGAAAAGGGGTATTTTAGCATCAAGGAAGCCTATAACATTAGGATCCGTAGTAACGAGGAGGAGAATGGTATTTGGAATAAAATTTGGTCCACTAACCTGTGGCCGAAGGTGGCTACATTCTCGTGGCTTCTTGCTAAAGAATGTATTCTAACTGGAGAAAATATTAAGAAACGAGGTATCCTAGGCCCTTCTCAGTGTCCTCTATGCTGTCAGGATGAGGAAACCACGGGTCACCTTCTGGACTACTGCACATTTGCGGCATCCATTTGGGACAGAGGGGATTTTAACTTCAAAACAAGTGAAAGAGACTGCAGGCTCCCTACTCAAACTCTAAAGGATTGGCACCCCAAGGCCTTCAAAAATAGGATCATTCGCTCCCTGTTGGAGGCTTTTCCAAATATGGATCTGTGGTGTATATGGAAAGAGAGGAATGGAAGGATATTCAGGGACAGAAGGCATAATGTGGATGAAATTTGGATAACTCTGTAGGATAGCATTCTATCCTCAATCTGCAGCAGTCAGTGGGATGATGAGGATAAGATCATCCCTCGGGAGGAATGTCATGTTGTGATGAACTGGGGAATTGATAAATCCCAGTTGGATGGTCTTAGGAGCAAAGTGAAGATTTGTAAACCGAACATCCCGTCGCTATGGACTCCTCCCCTAGCCCGGGTTTTCAAGTTCAATTTTGATGGTGCCCTGAAGGGCAACTCGGGGCCAATAGGCTATGGTGGTGTTTGCAGAGATGCTAATGAAAAGTTGCTAGCAATTTATCTGGGGCCATTGGCTCTGACACTAAAAATTCTGTGGAATTAGAGGGCCTGATTCAGGGTTTTGAATGATTGAGAGATGGAGGCTGTTTCCTACAATAATCGAAGGTGACAGCAACATCCTAATCCAGATGGCGAAGGGTTTGGAAAACGAAAAGACCACGGAGAAAATATCTACCAGCTGGCGTCTTGCAAGCCGTCTAGATTACCTTAGACTCCTACTTGGAATCCATCCGGTTGTATCCTTTGTCCACATTCACCGCGATGCCAACAAGGTGGTAGATGTGATTGCTAATGCTGGTGTGGACAGGGGGACGGGCCATTAGAGGGGTCCTTTCAAATAATTTTGCTTTGAAGACCGGTCCCAAATCTGTCGAAAGGGCAAGCGCTCACCTAGGATATCATGATGTTATGACATGCAAGATCATGTGGCCTAAGGTCCCCGACGGGTTAAGGAAGGCTCGGGAGGTCATGTCTCAGTATGGTCTCATGCATGAAGAGATGAGGACGACATGTAGAGACGGGTTTAAATATTTGTTCTTAAATTCTGAAAGGATGACAGTTAGTAGTTGCCATACAATGGGCGTCGGGAGCATGAATGGGGTGATGTATGCAGGGTACAGGTTGGCTGTTGTTATGATGTCACCCATCCCCATTTATCTGTGGCAGGATATGCCACCTTTCATTGCTTTCTGCTACGATTTTGTTATCTTGAGCAATCTAGGTTTGGGGTCTACGAGTGTTCAAAGGAAAGCCTATAGAGTGGGGTTTCTTGTTCGTATAGCAGGAGGTGAAATTTTGGGTGGTCTGGTTATCATGGCTCCCAAATGGTCTTTGAGGCGTGCAGGGGGGTTGGGGAATGATTTCCGTCGATCAGGACGACAAAGGAAAGGGGTCCATTCAGAATAAGGAGGAGGGTCACCATGCTTCACAATCCCAGCTGCATGCTCGGGTGGCTGCTGAAAACTTTAAATACCGTGTGCCCCTAGCCATCCGGCTGGAAATTGACAATTTGGTAGGGAACCTTTGGGAAGAGGTTAAGGTGACGCCCACTAAGGAATTGCATAAGGAGGTTACATAATGGGTACTTGACCCAGGAAACACAGTGGGTCACACGTTTGCATATGACCGCATTTTAATGATGTATTGGGTCAATTTGTAGTTGTTTGATCACTCTGCTATGGTCTGAGAAGAGAAGCAGGAAGGCGATGAAGAGCCTGCTAGAGCATGGAAAGAGCACAAGGATGAATGTCATCTGATGCACAGGAAGTTAAATATGGTGGCTGGCTATTTGGGTATTCCTTTTTAAATGATAAACAATATGCAGTTGGAGACTACTAGACCTCGGGCGAAGGTGATCGAACGTGAATAGGATCTCAGTGGCGATCCGGCTGGTTCTTTTGTGGCTCCTGGAAAGAATTGCATGTCGATTGGTGTGTCCTCTGCTATGGGCTCCATTCGGGGTTTCCCTGGTCTTAAGAGGGTTTGAAATCTGGTTTAATATTTGATGTTATGTTTTTCTCTCTTTGTTTCATATTTGTAAAGGCGTGTGTCTTCTCGTCCCATCCTAGTCTTTTTTGTAATCAGGGGGCTCTAGTAGGTAGCGGCATTTTGTTGTATCTTTTTGGAGGGTTTGGGCTTCTACCTATCCACATGGTAGAAATGATCCTGATTGGTGCTGAGGGATGGTACAATTCTCTATTAGTGGATCCGTCTTAGTGTTCTCTTCGTTGTGTAATTAAATCCGTTTGATGTAATACAATGTTTTTTATTTAAAAAAAAATCTAATTTTTATTTTCATATTAAAATTTATTTTTCAATTTATGTATACAAATATATGTATATAGATTATATATATGAAAAAATATCACACACACAATAATAAATAAAATTTACCAAAATTATATATATATAAATTATACATAATAACTTTTTTTTAAATAAATTACATACATATACAAATTTAAAATAACAAATAAAAATTGCAAAACTTAAATATATAAAAATTACAAATAATAAAAAAACTAAAAAAATAAACAAAATAAAACCCAAAATATTTATTGTTTGCCTGCTCGACCTCCTCATTTGCACAATAGAATTTACAGTGTGCACCCTTGGCCTCCTCATTTGGCACACTAGAATTTACAAAGGGAAATATGTGCACTGTTCCACCCCAAATGGTGAATGAACAGTGGGCCTCCTAGGTCAGGAAAATGATTAAACAATAAAAACCTTTTGGATGCTTTTTCAGGGACTTTTTGGAAGTCGTTTGTGCAGGTTGCTTGGTTGGGACTATGGAGAAGTCACCCCTCTTTTTGGAGAATTTGTCAATTGTGCAGTGTTCAGAATCCTTGGATTTTTCTTTATCTTCTTCTGAAACCTTAATATATTGTAGTGCTTCCCTCATGGAAGGTTTATTTGCATGAACTATAGAGTACATAGGTGCGCCAGTTTCGGAGATGAAATTCCTCAACCATGGCACAGTTTGGGTGGCTTGAGAGGAGATAAAATTCAGTGTGAGCTCACTTGAGGAGAGAAAATCCAATGTGATTGGTGAGGAGAGTTGTTTGGTATCCGAGGGAGACAATTTGGTAGCGATAGAGGGATATAAAAAGGATGCCTACAAATACTGTGAGGATGATTCGATAAATCATTCCTCTATGAGTCCAAAACACTAATCTACTGGTTTGAGGGTTTCGGTGGGGTGCAAATTTTTCTTTCTCTTTTGTTTGAGGGTTTCGGTGGGGTACAAATTTTTGGAGGACGCACTCACCTTGGGGAAAAACGTAGGGTTTAAACAATCATGGTCACTGTTGAGAGTGGGTGTAGGTAAATTTCCAAAAAAGAGGTGGGGTGGGGGTGAGGGGGGGTTTCACTCTTCATGAAACAAATATACAAGCTGAATCACAGAGAAAGAGGCTCTCTTCTATTGCTAGGAACACCCTCTATAGTTTTTCTGCTAGCCACTGTTATATACATCAATTAAGAAGAGTCAGTTTAGCGGTGAGGAATGAGAGTCATCCACTATAATATACAAGAAAAAATCATGACATGTAGAAGGTATTTTACCCCTTGAAGGGGGTCATCATCCACAGGTACACACAGGTATTTTAACCCTTGAAGGGTTCGTCATCCACAGGTACCAACCAAGGAAAGGTATGGGGTGGGTATGGGCATGGGGGAGAAATGAAGAAGTCCAGCTCGGACGAGGTCTCGGAGTGCCAAGGTTAGAATTAAACTTTTCATTGTGCTCATATTACTTCTTTGCTTAATAAGTTGCAATCCTGCCACAGTTTGTCATTTTGATGTTGGGTAGTTATTAATTATAACATAATTACTACTGAAACATGATTATGTTCATATGCATCGAATGTTTACTAAGTTTATAGAGATTACATATTTGATGTCAATATAATGGTTTTAGAGTTGATTTGGTTTTGATTTTATAGTATTAATTTTTTTTATATAAAGACTTGTTTCTCTCTCATTTCCTTGGAATTTTTGTGCTTTGCTACCTCGGGTTAGAGTTTGATTGAAATATGGGGACTAGTGGATTCTCTTCAGTGTTAACTCTTTATAAAATAAGTGGTGAAATTTTCATACATTCCAATTCTCAGCCACATCACACACCATTTTGTGGCATTCATCCTTTTTTAAAGTGGAATGGAAAATTGAAAAGTAACTTTATTCTTCTTATTTTCTTTCTTGCTTTGTCTTCGAATAGCCCCACAGTTACTACATTTTCATTCAATTTCAACAAAAAAATTATTCATTCGTAAATATGTAAAATTTTAAATTACTGAAATTACAACTACATTTTCATTCAATTTCAACAAAAAAAACTTCATTCCTAAATATGTAAAACTTTAAATTATGGAAATTAGAGCCTAAGTCCTGTACAAGTACAATTAGGGCCACATTTCCATACCACTGTTGAAGCATATTTTTCAAGAGATCATTCATAGTGGGTGGTGATTTTAACTTTTCTTATATCTATATTTATTTGCAAGGGGAGTTGGTCTTTGTGGTTATTTCTCCTGTCCCATCCTTACGCATTTAAGTGAAGAATAACACATCTTGTAAATTGCAATCTCAATAATTGTCTTAAGGGGGCCTTAATATCAATATCCACATTTACCAAACTCAATGAAGGGAGGGAGAATGGTTGCTAGGATTTGAACGTTGATTATAGCCATAACAATCAATCCAAGTTGCTACTAGACAATAGCATGGCATACAACTTTATAAGTTTATTAAGACACATATATACACACACTTTTAAGGTCGTTTGAGACTGATCTGGTATATATGACCTCCTTTTAGAGAAAAATGAAATTAATCAGATTTGATTTGGGGTTTCTTGAGATATAAACTGTCGAATTTTATAATGAGGAAAAAATAGGCTTGCATTGCAAAGAGCTGGCTTCCTTCAAAGTATATGTTAGGTTGGAAAGGTGTATAGTTTGCCAAAATGCATGGGACTTGCACCCAATTGGCCTCATCACATCACTTTTGAAACTCATGCTATACCAGTGGGGTAGACAACAATGGGAATGGGATCCTAGTGGAGAGCTTGACACTCTATTGATCACCTCAATGAACCAACATAGTTTTGACATTTTTTAAGAAATTTAATTGCATCAGGAGAAGTGAAGTGAATTCTACAGCCCGGTCTAAGGGAATGTATAATGTTTGTAGTATTGTACCTAACATAGATGTGCCACATTGCATAAATCAGATCAATGTAATATTACAAAAGAAGCAATAACCCAATTAGCATAGATGAGGTTATAACATCTGTCCTTATAAATCAAATATAAAAAAAAATAAAATCGATAATTTAAAAAATAAAATTTAAGAAAATAATACCAGTACCTATTTGAACCAATTAGGAGCGGCTGGTTCAAGCAAACCCGGTCAGAACTGATCGGTTTGACCTGTGCGCTTCCTTTACCCCCAAAAACAAAATATTTGAATGATTATGTAGTTTGATTTGATTAGGCAAAAATGTATTCACATTGTTTATTAAAACTGAATCTAGAAGCTAGTTGAACCATATGTAATTGCTTATCAGTGTTATAATAACAAAGTTATTTCACATACCTGGGAGAAACTAAGCTAAGTTACAGAGCATATATTGGATTAATGTCCGTTTACATTTTTTTAATTGCCTACTTTCCTTTGCAATGATTATAGTTAGATTGCCGCTCAGATGATTATTTGTTTCAATGGGGGGGAAATGTATTCACGTTTTCAATTAAAGCGGAATATTGAAGGTAGTTGAACCATAGATAATTGCTCATCGATGCTATAATAAAAAATCCATTTCAGTTACTTGAGCAAAACTAAAGTAAGCATGCATTGGATTAATTTCCGATTTGCATTTTTAAGTTGGAATTATGTCCTTTTACATATTTTTCCTAGATAAGGCGCATTTTTCTTTGCAGCAAACTATTATGTGAGTTTAGTAGTTTAACTCAAAATGTGAGGTGTTTCCATTGCCTACTTTCCTTTGCAGTGACTATAATCATATCATCAGTCTAAAAGATTGAGATGGCCTAGAAAACCAAAGAATCATTCATGCAGTGCTTTACCTAATTTGGGAGCTAAAATACTTGTAACAATAATACTATTTTCTCTTTATTCCCTCTCTAATCAGTTTGAATTAACAAGTTTCATAAAATGGATTAGTCGATTTCTTAAACTTTAAGTAAAGCCTCTTCCTAAAACTGGAATTCATTGTTATGATAATTTTGCATTATTTGTATAATAGTAATTTTATCGAATGGATATATTAAGCCCATCTAGATTTATTTAACCCTACCAAATTACATTTTCATGAAAGAATGAAAGTATATTCATAAAAAAATGAAAGTGAATTAATAGTTCTAGCAGGTCGTCTAATACATACTATGTATGGAGTGTTAGGATTATTAATCCTCCCTTGTCCAATTTGGTCATATGTCTAAATCGGGAGTCATGTCTAAATCAGGAGTCCATCTAGTCTATTTATAGTCATTAACACCATTGGGTTCACTTGACCTAATTGGGGCACATGTTTCAGTTACTAAAGTGTGGGGAACACTAATTGAGGCTCACTACCATTGATTTCACTTGATTGCATCAATTTATGAACCTCCTATACCAATCCCTACAATTTAGGAACCACTGGGAGTGTCGAAACCAACCAAGGTCAGTTCAGTTCAGTTGATAACTAGTTAAGCTAAGTTAGGAGACAGTTACATTCAGTTCTAGTCCTCTACATTCAGTTAGCTATAGGTTTACTTGACTGCACTCAGAAGGGGCACATTTCTCACCTACCACAGTCAGTTAGCCTTAGTAAACACTAAATGTAACACTTGATTTGTGTTTTAGAACTCTAATGAACTCCGGTTATGGTTTAGACAAGGTTAGTTGACTATTGAGTCCTCCGATAGTGATTTAGACAAGGTCTTAGTTACCTACAGTCAAGTAGATTCTAATCAATTCAAATTTCCTCATGTGGATTCAAATTGCTTGTGGCTATTAAATCCATTTTACTTCATTGTAATTATTATCTAATTACTCTTTGATTAATGAAAATCATTCATAGCTGCAAGCCATTTTTGCATTCTTTCATTCTTCAATAACTGAGTAAATTGTGTGATCTATCCTATGAGTTGTGTGTTTGTCCACAGATCTATGTGCTCAATTTAATATGGAGAGTGATTGAGAAGATACTGTAGGTTTATTTTCTTCAAAAACGTGTATCACTTGAGGCATGTAAGCACTCTGTTCAACTTCCCCTATATTGTTCAAGAGATTCAAAATAGATTATTATATTAAAATCATCCTTCTTAAAGTTGACTGCATAGATTATGAAAGTTTACCTTTATGGTCATCAAAAAAATCAAGATGGAAACAAGGTTTATTCCAGAATAAGGACTGGAAATAAAGCACATGCAGTCCCTTTATGCATTAGTACTTGTGCCAGAAATATAAAAGTGGACGAGACAAAAAATTGAGGATTGGTATGTTGATGGGAACATCCCATTCATTTTTATGATCTCCGATGTACCTGGGTTGATCTCTAATCCTTCTTGGGATAGGCCAGCTATTGTATTTCACTCCCTATAAATATGTTTGTAGGTTAGATTAATGAGAACACTATTCATTCTCTTTATTTGTTCAAACAATGGAGTCAAAGCTAAAATTACCAGTTTAGAATATCCACACATGCAATTTATGATCTAAACAACCTGGTCACTTCTTCCATGGTTACAGGTTCCTGGAACGCAAGTGATGTTTAAGGCTCCTTTCTTTTTATCTTCTTGATATAGATATATCCTTTTATATTGGCTAGGTATGTTAGAACTTAGAACCATCCTTATTTAACTATTAAGGTGTCTACATGATTTCAATTTTTAATAATGAATGCAGTTCTCCCATGTAAATATTAATTGGATTGTGTAGTTTGGAAGTCTGGGAACAGTGTAGTGTAACATTTACTATAGTTGTTAGAAAAAAGAAAACCCTTAAATGGTTTAGATATCAATTATAAATTTCTGGTGCATGCATGCTAATGGTATCAAAGCCTCATTTTGGCTCTGACCTGGCATCTTTTGAAAAGTATGCCTTCACCACCAAGTGAAAAACATTGCTTCCGGTGCTTTTGAGAGTCAGACCCTGCACTCGATCAACAACAGGTACTCTGTAGAATTTGAAATTGTTTAATGAGATTTGCAGCCTGAAAAAAATATTATTAGGTAGTTCCATGTGTCATTTAAACCACTCTCATAGGCAATGTTGTTGATACGCTTCGCCTTATTCGGCATTTACAAGGTATATAATAAGCATGGGAATGGGATATTAATAAGATGTTGGTATATAATATCAACATATTATATACTAGAAGCACAAGATCGTAATGAGACTTGGTTTCTTATATATACCTCTCGGTTGATATATAAGCAACTCTGTTTTTACAATGTCCTTAATAAAAGTGTTTCTTCTTTTGAGGTTGTCAGATTAGATGCAAGTAATCCTAAATGTTAATATGGTGTTGGAGAATACTAGGGTCAATTAATCTCATGTCTTGATAATCCCAAGTAAAAGTGGAGTTGAAATTTTGTAACAAACGAATAAAGTCTTGCAACTGAATGGAATTCCACTAATTGCTCATGTTTAATATTTTCCTGGAAGAATCTCAACTATGGTGATCAAGAGTTTTGTGGGTTTAGCAGTGAAGACATGATTCAGATACCTAAAAATGTCCAGTTTTTTACTTGGCCTGCCGATTCATCAAATGTAAATAAAATTTGAATTGGATCTTCATCATTAAGTTCATTCTCATTGGATTGCTCAACATATTCTCAAATTTCTACATTTAAGGGATAAAGGTTTTGCATAAAATTAGAATCATTGTGTCTTCATCAACGTCTTTCAATCGCAAGGTTTTTTTAGATTAATAACAATTTTAACAACATCTCCAAAGAGTGCATCATATTACTCCTACCCTACCCATAGTGGCTCGTTATTTGTAGAGCCTTTTGAGAGCGAAAAATTAAATATGAACACCCTCAAGTTTCTTTGTAATAAATTTGAATTGAGGACTTGTACTGGGGTGACGGAGATGTGAATGTTTGGATTCATCATGTTACCTGTTTACAACCTTTCTATATTCCTAGCAAGTATATCATGCACATCGGAAACCCTTAGAGATTATGGAGTTCTCTTGCACTCTGCAGGAATGTGCAGTCCCCATATGGAGCCAATTGTTACTGCCCAATAAGGAATGATGACTTGAGCGTCTAAGTTAGAAGGAAATGATGTCCATGTTCTTGGGAGATGGAGTTTTCTTTGAGGGCCATTTTTACATATTTTGATGCATGTTCTTCCTTTGAGGTGCACTTTTGAGGCATTTCACACTTCCTGAGGCAAAGATGCATATTTGGAGGCATGACTCTGCATTGAGTTAACCCTTTTCACATTGGATGGTTTTAGAAGGACATTATGGTACATTATACTTGTCACTAAATCACATAGTTAAAGGGAGTGCTCTACATGGATTTTTCTATAAAATCCTAGTGATGTCTTTCATTCAAAGCATGTACTATTTTTAATGGTGTTCCATAGTAGAAGCATCTAAAACAACTCTTGTATCAATAGTAAATTGTTTAAAGGAGTTCATGGCTAAGAGAAGGACACTTGGTATATTTGACATGGTGAACTACCTGCTAATAAAACCCCCCAAAGTTTTCTAGAGGATTATATTCTAGAAAGAATTTCATGAAGGAAACTATAAGATGAAGGCCTCTCCCTCACTTAAGATTCGTGATTTCGGATTGGAAAAAATCCTAGAGCATTTTTGGAAATTGTCAAGGGATAATATTGAATAGATTTGGAGTGTCTTCAATAATTTTAGGGTTGTATTATTCAAGTAAGGCTGACCCTTCTGTTAATTTATTTTTTTCTTTGTGGTAATATTGTACTTGGTTACTGTTCCTGGTATTAGTTAGTAATGGAAGGGATGAAAGAGTGATGTTTTGATCTTCTTTGGCTAGATTGACACTAGATTTGAAAACTTTTTATTTAGTGGAAATTTGTCTTGCCACTTCATTTTTATATTTGATGTTTTCCATTTAATGCAATCAATTTGGATTCATATTAAGTGAATCATTTATTCATTAATGGTTGGTTGTAAGTGAATGTTTCATATATGTTATAGCTTGTATAATAGTTAATACTGTAGATTCGTGGGTTTGCTAAGTCATTTATTGTTGTTGACACTTCCTAATCAATTCATACATATTTTGTCTTGATGTCGATAGGTAATGAAGCTTTTCTATTTGAAATATCCATTAAAACTCGTTGCATACTATACATTTCAGTTTTGGTAAATTTGGTTCAAGTACATATTTAACAATTGTATTAGAGAATTCCCCCACTGTGTCGAAGGAGAGTTGGCCTAAAGTGAAGAGGATGTTAACTGAGGTGACAATTGATGATGACCTCAAATTACCCTAGGTTTTTTGCTTGGTGATTGGATTTATCTTTTGAAGGGAATATCTTGGAGGTAACAGTTCTTATGGCTGGTGATACAGAACATAATCTTGACTTGGGATAGTTTGTGAAAAAGAGGAATGGTTGGACCAATTCTTTGTTTCAACTTCAAGGACATGGAATACATTAGAGACAACTTGTTTATTCACTACAAAACATCAAAAATATGTTGGAAAATGCTAAGATTAGAGATAGACCCTTAAAGAATTCAGTTAATGACCTGATAAAGAATTGTAAGTAAAGATTTCAAGTTATATGATCTAGAATTTTGTAGAATACAACTCCACCCTTTGTATCTTTTTGATAAAATGATTCCTTTAACTATTAATATACACAAGAGATGTAAATATTCATTTTATTAAAAAAAGTGGACTCCACAAAGAGATAGCTAAGCTTAAAAAATGGCACTGGTGGGAAACCAATGATTTTCCACTATATTTTAACTACTCCAATCTACCCATGAAATCATTTTTTTCATTTCCAAGGATTGGTCCTCAACTAATAATAAATACGGACCTTATATCCAGGACAAATAACAACATCCCACATTACATAACATAATGGATTGTTATTTGCACTTCTAAAGGGTGTATCAGTCCACAAGAAATACTTTCCCGTAACCATATCAATTTTTCCTATTTTTCTTTCTTCTTTCAAAGAGTTGAATTAATAAGGTCATTCCCAAGTTTAGTTCTTGGAACAAAGAATGGTGATGTGGGCCTTGTAGAAGGTGAAGCAACAAAGCACGCCTCACTCGACACCTCCCCTCAATGTGCCTGTAGGTCCCCTTGTTACTTCACTCGGTGCAAGTTTAGGCCACAAAACTTCTTTTCCTTCTTTCTTCTGCTAATATCCTTCAACAGCTGCAAAATCTTCTTGCTAAACTTTTGGGGCAACATTTGTCCATGGCTCAACATCTTTGCATGGGGTTCTACAAGGTGGATTCAAATGGTAAATATCTCCAAACAGATCTTTTGAGAAAATATTGCATTTGACGTGATACAACACCAATGAATAGGCTCCCCATGTCCCCAAAATGCATCCAATTGCTTGGGCATGTTGGTGGAAAGTAACTGCAACCCAGGGTAAGAAAATATTGTTGGTTATTTTCAAAAAAAATAGACCATGAAGTTTAATGATAAGCTAATCTATTGTGAAACTAATGTAGAAAAACATGATGTAAAAATTTCCAAAAAGAAAACCCTATCCTTATTGCAGAAGTATGCGAAAAAAGAAGAGAGAAGACACATACATGGCATATGCACAATAAATTATTCATTTCTACATAATAGACATCATTTTTTCCCTCTAATGGCATGCTGGAGTGAAATTCTCACTGGAAGAAGTGCAACCATCAAGTTTGAGTGAGCAAAATGAGTGCCACATTTCAGTTAAATTGAGAAACAAAGTGTTCTACAACGGTTTTTATCTAAAAGAATTGTGAATGACATGTCAGATTAGTGAACAAATTGTGAGTATCGTCAGTTATTAAAAATTCACATTTTTTTAATGTAATTTCTCTTTTACATTTACACTAGGAAAAAAGTTGGAAAATCATTGATTTTTACCATCATGAATGAGGTAAAGAGGAAAAATATGTGTTTTAGCCTTTTAGGGTGTTTTGTATTTTTATTGTGTAGTTGTAGCTCTCACTTATGTGGCAAATAGGAAATGCAAATAGTAGTATCGTATTAGAATATTTCTGATCTTGTAAAAGGTCATAAATATAAAAATTTCAAATTTTATGTAGAAGGCCTTCCACTATTTAGAGGCTACCATTTTTTCTTTACGAACATATTGTTTTGTCTCCTTTCAAGCAATGGCCTATTAGTGTCTTGCTCCTTTCAATAGAGGTTATTCTTCACAGGGAATGAAGAGCAACAATTTGTTTTGTCTTTGTATACAGGATATATTGAATTCTTTTAATATCTTACACATATTTGTTCCAGGTGACAATCTGTATTGGCCTAGAAAGTATTTGAAGTTGCTATGGTCTATTCCAAATTTGTTGTAAGGTAAAACTTGTTCCCATTTCTCGACGGTATTTAGATTGACAACATTTCTTTATTGTATTATAACTTCATTTACTCTTTCCTTTTTAGTTTTTTTTCCATTGAACATGAGAGATATCCCACTCTCCACGGGGTTTCTCCAATCTCATTATACAAAGTATCATGTTATAAAATGAATGAATTATGAAGTTTGGAATGGTTTGCAGAGGTATCATGGTCATGCATTCTTTTAGCATTTGAAGCATTCCTATGCTCCTTTGTTCATTTTAAAAGATTCCCTTTTAAATATGGTGCATGGTACATTGTGCATATTGTCAATGAATATTCGATTGTAGCCAGATGGGATTGTTCTCATGGCTTGGTTACATTTTTAAGGCTCCACTATATGATGATTACAATGATTTTTTAGGGTCTTTTCAGGCCCATATGGTTACAATCGAAGATTCATTGACAATATACACAACCCTTTGTAGCAAGATGGTCCTTTTTTAAAACTCATGAGCTTCAAACATTCTTGGCAAAAATTGTTGTTGTGTTAGAAATTTGAATGGAACTGCTTTTATAAAAATCTACATACCAAAATTATTCTTGCCACTTTTTACCATAAATCAGGTTGTCAATGAGACCAAATGCTTGTTTGGGAGAGAAATAAACTCTTCATTCTTATTTTATACATTTCTAGTGTCGTTGTCAACTAAAATAAGTAGCTTTGAATTTATAGCGACCTTAATGTGTTAAGGTAGTTTCCTAGGGTTCCTTCTGCATTGATGTGCATGTACTATGTAGTAAACTTATGGAATGAAGTCCATTTTGTGAAATATCTAGTTTTGTGTTGTTTATGAAAAAGTTCACAATTTTTTATGCCTTGAGATTTTGATTTGGATCATGAGTGCTTGATAATGTACAGAACATGAACATGGTTTCTAAAACAACTATTTAGATACCAATGATACTTTAAATGTAGTGGATATGGTGGAGCCATCACTTGAGAAGAAACATTTTAGGCCTAATTTGGTTGGCTCGAAAATGTTTATATTTTTACAAGGTAGTTTTGCTATAAATAACTGTTCTTGAGGGTATCTAGATTCCTCCCTTGGCACCGTCACCAACTTTCTAGTTAACATTGTTAACTTTCCTAACAGTTTTAAAGCTAATTTATACTAGGGCATTAATGTAATCAATGGTAACATTTTCCTTAATCTCTTTGAATGTGCAAAATGTTACCAATCTATGTTGACATGTGGATGTTGTCCAGACATCTCATCTTCAGTCTTCAAGATGAGACATCAATGACACTTATGTTTTGGTCAAAGTCAAACAGGTAGAAGATTTAGACAAATTCTTATAGATTGATTTTTTTTAGCATCCATATCTTCATGAATCTCAACACCACCATGCTTTAAGGCAAGCAAGGGGTTGTAATTTTATTTTAAAATATGTTCACCAATGGAAAGCTGGTCTGAAGCACGTCTTGGTATGCAAATTACTTGAAAAGACATTTTACAAGGAAAGGGTACGGTTTGGTATTCATCTCAAATTAGAACTATTTTCTCAGTGGCTGATACTTTCGCTAAAACTTATATATTGAACTTGGTAGATTTGTTTAGGACTTGGGAATATATCAAATAGTCTTGTTAGAATAATCAACCCATATTTAGCTACCTTAGACATTAATTAATCCATTTTTGTCTTATTTGCCTAGTTTCCAATATTCCACTCTATGCAAGTTGTCTTCCACATGTCCTAGAAGTCAAACTTGCTAAAACTGGGTCATGGAGCGCTTGGGAAACCTCCTGGAATCCATATTTATCATATATTCCTTATTCTATATCCTCCCTAGTGTATGTCTATTTTTTTTGCTTTATTTCCTGCTTTACTGAGTTTTATGGCAAAAGAGAAAGTAAGACTAGGTGCAGTTGACTTGTTTTTTTCCCTCATCATCCTCCATTATTTTCTCCTAATAAAAGAATGTATGAGTTGTCTTTCCATCACCTATTAGCTTTCCTACTTCACTTTTCCAATTCGTGAGCTCCTAGGAAGATTTGGAAACTGCTTTATGCACCTATGGGGGATTTGACTAGATTTAGTAAGCCTACTTTTGACTATTTTGAATGGCATCCTTATGCATTCGAATCTCTCATGCAATTATTTATTGCAGTAGCTTATGAATTCACAAGGTTTTCTATTGTACACTTATTCAATATAGATTAGTGTTATGCTCCAATTTCAGTCTCCTTTGTGTGTAAATTTGCATGCTTGATTAGTAATTTTGTGAGTGCAATTGATCTATCACCTGGTTCAATTTCCACATGGTATCAGATCCTTTGTAGATCGATTTATCTCCTTCCATATTGCTATTGCAGGTTCAATATCTTGACTGGGAGCTATTCTGCTGACTGAAGGGACAATTTTTGAGCTATGGATCAATCTCAGAAGATCATCTTGACTCCATTTAATTTATTTGAATGGAAAGGAGAGATGGAGATACTGTTGAGAGTGAAAGGTATCTACAGGGTGACTATGGCAACTGAAGCATAGCCCAATGCAGCTGTAGAGAAAATTAAATGGCACAACAGGAGGGATGAGGCTTATGGTCTCTTGTGTCTGATCATATCCAGAGACCTCCTCTTCCATCTTGATGGATTGACATCACCAAATGAAGTATGGGAGAAGCTTGTAGAGATTTTTGGTAAGACAGATGAGATGAGAGGACATAAAATTGAGAATGAATTGATCTCCTTGAGTCCCAATAGCTTCAAATCCCTGCAACTCTACTTTTCCAAGTTTAAAGCCCTTGTTTTCCAGCTAAAATAGTGTGGAATTGAAAAGAAGGAGGAGCAACTAGTTTTTTCCATACTCTCAAAGCTTGGCCCTGACTATTCAGTGTTTTTTTTACCTTCCATACCACCAAGTTGACAACTCGAGCCTAGAAGATGCCTAAGCTTGCAGAGTTCATGGAATCCCTCACACAAGAACAAGATAAACTGGTGATGATGGGCACCATCAAACCTTCCAAAGACCAATCTCTAGTTGCTGGAGATTCAAGGGTGGATTTAAAAGGCAAGAAGAAAGCTAAGAATCCACATGAGCAGAAGAGAGACAAGAACAAGTCTCAGGAGGAGCCCTAAGGCTCGAAGAAGAACTTCCAAAAGAAGAAGAACAGAGGAGAAATGAGCAAGTGCGCATACTACAGTAAGGGATTTCATCCTAAAATATCCTGCATGAAGAAGAAAATTGACATGCTGACCCAAATCCTGGAGAAGAATAACATCTCCCCTCCTGATAGCTCAAAGAAGAGGGAAGGAGGATCAAATTCAGAAGACAGAGAGAGAGTTCATGAATTGGTTGCTGGCACATCAAGCTCACCTAGCTTCATCATAGAATCTGAAGCTTCAAGACATATGTTTTCGACCAAGGAGGCATTCTCCTCTCTTGAAATGTCAAAAGTTCCACCAATAGTGCTGGGAGATGAGTCTCTCACTGACAGTTTGGGCAAAGGAAGGATTGATCTTGACCATGGTAAGTTCAGCAATGTGTTATATGTTCCAGGTCTTGCCTCTAACCTCTTGTCAGTGTATCATATGACCCACACAGGGTCTCCAAAGAAGGTCATATTCTCCCCTGATGATGTTGAGATCATGGAGATCGCAAGTGGTAAAGTCATTGCAAAAGGAGTTGTAGATCACACTTCGAAGGTATACTGGTTTTCACATTTTCTACCCTACTCAAACCCCTCTGCTCTTCTGATTCATGCTAATGAGGAAACCAAGATTTGGCATGAAATATTTGTCCATATTAACTATAAGTATCTTTCTGATCTAAATGAAATGGTCAAAGGGTTACCAAAGATTAAGTTTTCCAAGGGAGTCTGTCAAGGTTGTGTCCTAGGAAAACACCCAGAGCATAAATTTGAGAGAGCTAGTCATGAGAGAACCTCTGCACCTCTTGAGTTGATCCACAGTGATGTTATTGGTCCATTCCTTCATATGTCAATGATTTAGGAAAAATATGCATTAGCTTTCATAGATGAATTTTCCAGGTACTGTTGGGTTTACTTCCTGAAGCATAAGTCTGAAGTTTTTGGCCTCTTCAAAGTCTTTAAGGCTTTGGTTGAAAACCAGTCTGGGAGGAAACTCAAGATCCTCAGATCTGAAAATGGTGGTGAGTATGTCAAGTCTGATTTCATTCAATATTGTGAATATGGTATTCAGATGCAACATTCAATCCCTTACACACCACAGCAAAATGGTGTTGATGAGAGAAAGAACAGATCACTGAAAGAGATGGCAACCTGTATATTGGAGGCTAATACTTTTCCACCAAAGTTTTGGGCCGAGGATATAAAATGTGAATCCTATATTCAGAATAGGGTGCCTCATAAACATCTTGATTGTATGACTCCTTTCGAAGCATGGAGTGGGCACAAGCCAGATGTGACCCATTTCAGGATTTTTGGCTCAAGGGCTTGGGCTAGAATTCCAACAGAAAAGAGGAAGGATGTGCAGCCCCAAAGCCAAGAGTGTCTATTTTTTGGATACTTTGAAGATTCAAAAGGGTACAAGCTGATAAATTTGAGCACAAACAAAGCCTTCATTGAAAGGATTTTTCAGTTCCAAGAAGACCCTTTAGCAGCAGTTGAAGTTGGAGAGTCTTCTTCACCACCAGAACCATTGAATGTAAGTTAAGAGAAAAATGAGTTTGATTATTCTAATATGTCTGATAATGATGATTTAATTTCATATCCTAACATTCCTACAATACCAAAATGGGAAACAAATACCATTCATGCAGCTGGGGAACTAGCTGGAAATCCTAGTGATCCTAGGAGGACTAGATCTCAGTTTGAGAGTGCCCTGAGTATGAAAGACCCTTTGTTTGCAGAGAGATGCTATCTGATGGTTGAATCAGACCCACAGACATATGAAGATGCATCACATGATTCAATATGGCAATCAGCCATGAAAAAAGAATTCAACTCGCTCCAGAACAACAACACTTGGGAGCTGGTTGATCTTCCCCTGGGGAGGAAGCTAGTTCAATATAAGTGGGTTTTAAAAAATAAGTTTTCTGCTGATGGTTCACCTTTGAAATATAATTCAATATTGGTAGCCAAGGGATACTCATAGGTACATGGTATTGACTACAATGAGACTTTTGCACCAGTGGCAAAGATGGACTCCATCAGGCTAGCCTTAGCCATTGCAGCTTTGAAGCAGTGGGAGGTACATCACATGGATGTGAAGCATGATTTCCTGAATGGATATATTACTGAATATATTTACATGCAGCAGCCTCAAGTATCTGTTACTAATCCATCGTTTGTGTGCAGGCTAAAGAAATCATTGTATGGGCTTAAGCAAGCCCCCAGGGCTTGGTATGCCAAGATTGATGGATTTCTGTTGTCATTGAGTTTTGTTCGATGCAAGTCTGATACAAATGTTTATTTGAAGCTAATTCATGGTTCTTTGATGATTATTTTCTTGTATGTGGATGAACTTCTGATTACAAGAAGCTCAAAGAAAGAAATTGCCTCCTTGAAGGATGCAATGAACCATGCATTTTCTATGACTGATTTGGGGTTGTTGAGCCAATTTTTGGGTCTCGAAATTACTCAATCCCAACATGGAATAAAAGTACATTGGTACAAGTATGCTTTGGATTTTCTGAACAAGTTCAACATGAAATATTGCAAGACAAGAAATACTCCCTTCCTTTTAGGAGTTAAGCTTGAAGAAGCAGGTTCTTTTCCTATGGTAGATAGTACACTGTATATACAACCGATTGGGTGTTTGCTGTACCTTACACACACTCGACCTGATATTTCTTATGCAATAAGTGTAGCTTCAAGATACATGGATCAGCCTCATGATATCCATTGGAGAGTAGCCAAAAGGATCCTTAACTTTGTTCAGGGAACAAGAACTCATGGGATCTTCTACAAAGGTAAATCTGATCTTGATTTGATTGGGTTTACTAACAGTGATTGGGCAGGTGACAACATAGATCAAAATTCAACATTAGGATATGTGTTCATGCTTGTTGAAGGACCAATCAGATGGTCAGGCAAGAAACAGAGTGCCATTGCACTCTCATCTACAAAAGCAGAGTACAAAGGAGTTGTAAATGTAGCAACTCAATGTTTATGGTTGCAGGGGTTACTTGGTGAGTGTGGCTTCGAATTAGAGTTCTCAAATATTTTCTATTGTGATAATTAGAGCACCATTTGAATCTGCAATGATCCAGTTTAGAGACAGAGAACCAAACACATTGAGATCCATATGCACTACATCAGATAGCTTGTGCATGATGGCACCATTCACCTACTCTTCTATGCATCTTCATAACAAGTAGCTGACATCTTCACCAAAGTTTTTTTGTGAGAAGACATTTAGCAATCTCAAATCATTGTTGGGGATTGCTGATCATGCTGTGAAGCATGATTGATGACAATATTTTCAAATTTTGTTTTACTGTCCATGTTTAAGGGAGGATTTTCCCACTAGGTCTTTGCCTCTTTCCTTGGTTAAATGGACATGCAGTATGTAAAGGGTGACTAAGCCTTGTTGCTAGGCCCTATAGTTTTTTGATATTTACTCATAAGTCAGGCTTAAGGGGGGGTGTTAGAATAATCAACCCATAGTTAGCTACCTTAGACATTAATTAATCCATTTTGGTCTTATTTGCCTAGTTTCTAGTATTCCACTCTATGCAAGTTGTCTTCCACATGTCCTAGAAGTCAAAATTGCTAAAAATGGCTCATGGAGCACTTGGGAAACCTCCTAGAATCCATATTTAGCATATCTACCTTATTCCAGATCCTCCCTAGCACATGTCTGCTTTTTCTACTTTATTGCCTGCTTTACTAAGTTTTATGGCAAAAGGGAAAGTAAGACTAGGTGTAGTTGACTTGTTTTTTTCCCTCATCATCCTCCATTCTTTTCTCCTAATAAAAGAATGTATGAGTTGTCTTTCCATCACCTATTAGCTTACCTACTTGACTTTGCCAATTCGTGACCTCTTAGGCAGATTTTGAAACTGCTTTATGCACCTATGGGGGATTTGACTAGATTTAGTAAGCCTGCTTTTGACTATTTTGAATGGCATCCTTATGCATTTGAATCTCTCATGTAATTATTTATTTCAGCAGCCTATGAATTCACAAGGTTGGCTATTGTACACTTATTCAATACAGATTATTGTTATGCTCCAATTTCAGTCTCCTTTGTGTGTAAATTTGCATGCTTGATTAGTAATTTTGTGAGTGCAATTGATCTATCACCTGGGTTCAATTTCCACAAGGCTGTATATTTGTAGTGTCAACAAACTTTCTCTACTAGAGACAGAAATTTTCATCTCTAGTATAGCAATTTCATCTGAATTTTTTGTTTTAAATATTGTCATATGTCGCTATAGCGACGAACATTTTGTCGCTACACCAACGAATCTTCATCGCTAAACCAATGACAGCTTTATCGCAACAATTTTTTTTTTTTAAATTTTCCTTCCATCACTATAGCGACAAACACTTCGTCGCTAAACCAATGACAGCTTCGTCACAATTTTTTTTTTAAAAACTTACCTACTATCTCTAGAGCGACGAACGCTTCATCGTAAATTTTTGTATTGGCATCGCTATAGTGACGGAATTTCGTCGCCACTTTTTCGTATTATCATCGCTTTAGCGACGAAATGTGGTGGTTCGTCGCTAAATATCCATCGCAATAGCAACGAAACTTCGCCACAACTTCGTCGAACCTTTGTCGCATTGGAAACCAACCATTCATCGCAATAGAAATGAAGTATGGAAAGTGTTACTATAGCGATGAAAGTTTTTCCACGAAAATAAGGGGTCATGTGCGTCACTGAAGAAATGCAAAAGAGTTGCAATATCAATGATTTTCCATGGGAAAAATGTCTACATGTACTAGTTATAAAACAATTTCATAGATTGTCTGCAGACATTACATCTACGGACATTACATCTGATGTAATAGGGTGAAGTTTCTTGTTGGTGCAGTTCCATTATTCATTCTTAGTTTTTGACATTTTAATCTTCACATAACATGTATCCATTTTCGAAAGTTTAATTATTGAATGGGAATGTTGCACATGCAATTTATCAGAGAATACAAACTCACATCGAGCTTTTCATCCAATAATTAACATGGTATGCTTTTTTATCAAACTTTTTATGTTTTTTATCCACGATTACAATAGATTATTATATTGTAAATTTACCTTTTAATCGTGCTTTTTATCATGGATTCTTTTTTAGGCCTATTGAATTCCAGGGCACTCTTGATTCTTAAGGATCATACGGTGTTATTATGGTTTTATTCTATCCTAGGGGTATTGGCTCTATGAAAGTGTTATATAGATCAAGATATTCCATTTATTTTATGGATTGCCATGTTTAAAATATCGACTGACATTTATACATTGTTATTGGATGTTTCTCTTAATGGAGATATGCCACATGGTTTTTATATATTCAAATTGAATTTGACCTAGTTGTTTAAAATGTGCTTTTATTAGGATCTTGCCATGCATTTATTATTGTATCTAAGACGTTAATGAGAGTGTATATGTTCATATTTTATGTATGTTATTTTTTATGTTTGGGATGCTTGTAATATAAATGAATGCACACTAATTATAATGGCAGGGATACAATAGAATGGTCATTATTTTGGTTCTATTCTTGTAGAGTTGTCCAAAGCATACTAGTAGATTATTTTAATTGTATTGAGAAGTTTGTGACTAGTATATTTTTTTATTTGCATTGCAAAGTTTGTTAATTTTATTTGTGGGCTAAATTTGTTGGGTTCGGTATTTTTTTTATGATATTTTGATTTTTGTAAGGGTCATTCAGAAGTAAAAAAAAAAAATTGGTGATTTGTTTTGATGTATAATTTCTATCATCAACCATACATGGATCTAGTTATGTATGATAAATATATGATTTAGTTGAAAGGCGATACTTCATCACCATCATGATTGTATATAATATGTATAGGGCATGTTTGACCTGAGATGTAGACATTGTTCTCTTTGATATCTAGTCTTTTTCGTTCAATGAGGGTGATAAAACAATTTTATCACATTTTGCATGCTTTGAAAAGTTTCAAGGACATGGATACAAACACATCCTCAATTTATCTGAGAAAAAGTAGTATTTATCGGAGTAGTTCTAATGATATGTGTGATCATGCATTAATGTGCTTTCTATTATTATTATTGTTGTTGTTGTTGTTGTATGTTCTTATTTCTAATAACCATTGCAAGTTTCTAACTAAATCTATAAAAAAAATCGAATGACATAATTTATATTTTGATTGTCAACAAAAGAAAGGAAAAAGTGGCATTCGTATCTATTAACAGATAAGAATGTTTTTTTTTCTTCAAGGGTAGCTTAAAAATGAGAGATTTGGAAAATAAGCTAATTGGAATTCATACACTATATTAACATTGTGGGTCTCGATAATAATCCACGTTGGAATAATGTTTTTTGGGTGTCATAATCACTCCAAAGTGTAAAGTGTTCAATTCTATAATTTTGTTGGTATGTCAAGATTTGGGTCCCAACATGTCTGTTAGACCATTAACAAACGATATAAAAGGTGGAGTCCTAGTGTCCTCGAATCTAGTTAGTGTATTTTTGTTTCACCAACACCTCCATTTATCAGTGACCCAATACTATTTTTGAAATATATAAATAAATCCCTCCTCTCCTCATTCATGCATTTTTTCATTTGAGAGTCTATGAGTTGAGGGATTTGAGCTCTAGTTTATGATATTCTATTGCACTACCTTAGTAATATGCAGAATCAAAAGTCGAGTCTTCCTAGCAAAAGATTCATTAAGAGACTACTCGATTTTTATAATTTGATGAAAGATTTTCCAAGTTTTTACAATATTTTTTAATTCAGTGAAATATTCGCCAAGATTTTATAATAGAATGAAATATTAGCCAAAAACAAATATATACATATTATATTATTGATAAAATAGCCTTCAATTTTTCCTATATATTAGGGAGATTCACCCATTTATTATACATATAAATTTAGGGGGTGTTCTTAAAATTGTCCCTGTATACTAATGAATATGAACATTTGTGTGAAGGGGAGATTCCACTAGAACAAAAATTGTTGTGAGAGATAAAAAAAAATCCATTTTTTTAAGAATGGTCTGCATGTTTGCAGCAATACCAATTCAATTGAAATCTCATCTAAATATGCATGACTACAAACATAAGTAGTTACTAGCCTTTTGTGACACCCTTTTTTTTTTACAAGAAAAAAAGAGATAGATTAAAAAGGATAGGGGATTAGTAAAGATTTAATGTGTATAAATTTGTGTTGGGTGTATCTATGGTAGACACACATTAAAATCATACATGGATAGTCAGTAACATGTTCATAGGACAAATCCAATTTTTTTTGTTACCCCTTTCATATCGGCTACAATTTACAAATAATGTGGAGTATGGCTTACATTGAGCACATTATTTCCAATGACTTGCATAATGTAGTAATGTTGGTTGGCATGCCAATGGTAACACATCATGTGTTGATGAGACATTGACTTTGATGGTATTTTTGGCATCATTATTTTGGGATCTATGTAGAATATTTGAGGAGAAGCAAAGAAAGACAATTGGCTTGTATAATGTAAAGTTATTTATATTTGTCAAATGCAATTAGTGGAAAATATTTTTGGATTTGGAACATAACATAAGGTCTAGAGGCCAGAGTAAGTCCATATAACAAAGTTCTCAAGCATGTTATTTATAAGCTCTATAAGCTCATATTGTCTAGGACGTTGATTTTCCATTGAAGCATATATTGCAACAACATTCTTGTTAGTACATAAAATATTGTGGTTAATAGATGTAACTAGTTGTGAAATGTTAACAATATCACTAGAATTACAGAATTAATCCCAATACAGAAAACAAGGATCAGGAAAAATGAACTAAATAGATACCTATTCTTATCAATCATCAAGTTCCATCAAATATATCTAGGGTAATTTCTCAGTCTTCCATGAGATAACATGATAATTGTTCGACCTTGAAATATGCAGAAGTTAGACAAGGTCACATGAAGTGATAATTTCATAAATTCTTTGCAAGATTCTATGTAGATCTATTCATTTCCTTTCCCTTTCCTAATGAAACCAATGATTAGAGAAGAGTCTCCAAATATAAGTGTTGACTTGATTTGTTGATAACAAATAATATCAAGTCCAAGGTACAAGGCATGAATATCTATTCGGTAATTTTCCATTCTCTCTAATCCCCAAGTGTAGCTCATCTATACTTTTCCATTGAGGCTATAAAAGACCCCCTACACTTTCCACCTCTTAAATTTTATGTGATATGGAATATTGGGACAATATTTAATATTCAATTTAAAAATATGGTTTAATAAAAAATCTTGATTTAAAAAATTAATCAAATCATGCGATCATTGATTTGATCATTTAAATAATTTTGTAAACATGTTCAATTAAACATACCGTTATCTTCCTAGACAACAAAGATTTCATATTGCAAAATATTAAAACATTACATGACATTGGATTATTATTTTAAGTTTTTGCAACAAATAATGATTATGTATAACTGAAGTTAAACATTATATGGTATATTAAAATTAATTTAAAATTAGAGACCATGTCAAGTAGTTAGGTTTTTTATCCGAAAAGCTTATTTAAAGATATACAAGGCTATGAATGATCATAAGAGATACACACCTAACCTCTTATGCTGTGAAAGAATGTAAACTCAACTGCCCCCCCCCCATGCCTTAGAAATCATCGGGGTTAGTGTTGGACTCACTAACATATCCTTTCAAATTAATGACACCTGATTCTATCCTATAATGTTGGATGATATATTTAATACATGTGGAAAATACTCCCCCATTTTAGACAACCTGATGATAAAATAAAAATCATCTTTTGTGGTTTGGTACCACAGATCGGTACCACAGATCTCGACCAATTTTAAAGGACCTCCTACTATGATCCTAATAACATGTCAATGGAACCAATAAGACTTTTACACTTGAGGATTTAACCTCATAAATATTAAGGAGCTTATATTCCCTTAGACGGAAACAAGTCTAAGTTGTAATAAGACAAGGGCATAAATCACTATCCCTCCCCTAGTCTTCCCATTCATGTACAAACATATATGGGTAAACCTATTGTTGTTGTGGATGTCTCTAGCCCTATTTCAAATACAAATTTCATTAGGCACATCTATCTATAAAACAAAAAACTATAGTAAATTACCATTTGTAATATTCATTAAATATTGAACTTAATTTTTTTCATCGACATTGTGCCCAATTTACATAAACATGCCATCACTAATTCTCTCACATAAATAAGTCAACACACCATGAACTATGCTTTAGCTATCATACCACGAATGATGCTATTACATGAACATTCACGCACTAATTATTTCAATACATTTTATAAATATTATCAACAATTGTTGCAATTTTATAGTAAGAGAATAATATTTATGACAATGCACTATAAACAAGTCACTTAACCAACCTATAAATATCTAAAATCCAGATCTACCACACGTCGAGAGGGATAAAATCCTTTTAATTATCGTGACCTATTTTGACCTATTTAATTTTAATGATCTACACCTTTAATTATTTTCACGACAAGGAAAAGGCCTTGTAGCAGATGTTTTTAGTGTTACAAGATTGGTCAAAATTCTAAAAAAATCCTCCTTTACAACCTCCACAAATGGTACTGGTTGTTTTAGTGGAGACTTTTATGGAAATGTATTATAGCTAAAAATAATTTGGCCACCATAGGATTTTGCAGAGGTTTTAAATTCAGTGTGCTTTATTGAAGAAAATGCACTAGTGCTATCACAAGTAAAACATAGTGGTGCTTTTTAAACCAATACATGTACCGGTGCACATGCGAATTTGTGTATCGGTGCTTCAAAACACATATAGCATTGGTGTGCACCAAAATTTTTACCAAAACTTATGCTTTATAAAAATATTATATCCACCAGTGCTTTATACTAAATGTAGTACCGTCACTTACAAAATATTAAAACGCACTGATGCTTTGTAACAATATATGCATCGATGCTTTATATTATCTATAGAACCAGCTCTTACGAACTATTAAAATGCACGACGACTTATAACAATATAAGAACCACTGGTTTACATTAAATGTCTCATCAGTGCCAAACTATTACAAATCACTAGAGCTTACAAACAATTAGAAAACACCGGTGCAAAAACTAAATGAAACGACGATTGAAGAAAAACGATCTGCAACTTGATGCGAGGTTGGGGGTTTGGTTACCAAGGAGGAAGGTTTAATGATGTACCAGCAGTGGGGAAGCTTCTTAGTAGGTTGGTTGGGATCAATACAGGATGGTTCCTGCTCCTCCTTGTCGGGAGAGGGACTGTGGGAGGAAGGCGCCCTCAGAGGAGGGATCAAAAATCCCCACTTTGATCTCGGACATGGAAATTGAAAAAGGAAAAGGAATAGTTAGACCATCTGACCTGATCAGAGATGGGGAAGGCTCTAGTAGGCTCAAGAAAGAGGAAGAAACTAATCAGGAAACAAGAAGGACAGGAAAGTGTGTCCTGAAATCCAAGACAGTCCCAAAGTTGCATCTTAAATCAGAAAGAATCAGGGAAGACATTCAGTACATGAAAGAACGTGCCCTCATAGGCAAGTTTGTGGGGATCTGGCCCATAGAAAAGACCCTGGTCTAGTGGATAAACACCATGTGGAAACCCCAAGGACACTACGATCTTCAGCTGGGAGAAAAAGGGTTCTTCACAATAATCTTCTTTAATGGAGAAGACAGAATGATAATTTTTTAGAATGGTCCATATTTCTATAATTCGTCGGGACTTTTCCTCAAGCCATGGAAAGAGAGATTCAACCCTGACAAAGAAAACCTCACGATTTCCCCTGTATGGATAATAATGTACTCTCTCCCAACAGAGTACTGGAAGGAGGAAATTCTGATGGATATAGGGAATACACTGGGGAACTTCATCGAAGTCTCAGAGAAAACTCAACAATGGAAATAAATATCATATGCCTAACTCTGTATCTACCTCGTCATATCTAGAGATATAACAAATGGCATCGAGTTAACATGGGAGGATGAATAATGGTTCCAGGAAATAGACTACGAACAGATCCCGTTCGGATGCAGAAGATGTCATGAGCATGGACATCTATTCTGGGACTTCCCACAAAATAAAAGACTAGGAGGGAAGAAAGATCAGGAAAATCAAGATGCTGATGGGTTCATCAAAACCCAAAACAAGAAACAACAAGCAAGAAAGACCTCAGGACCAGAGATTAAAAAAAGAGTGCAAACCCAGAATAGGTATGAGATTCTCTAGGAAGATAAGGCAATTAGCAAAGAAGTCCAGCAAACAGACCAGAATAAGGAAACTAATAAAGAAACCCAGAATATTGAACAGATTAAAGTTAACGATGAGAAGGAGATGGAGATAAATCTAAAAAAGCAATAGGATACAGTCAAAACTCCTATAGATCAATACCATTAGCGGCAGTAGGAGACGACCAAGAAAGACACAGAGGTATCCAAGCCAGCATCGAAAGATATGGAGATAGGAGATCTAGATCTGGAAGGACTTGAAGCTGCTTGCTCTGACAATATCCCAACCCAGATCTCCCCCCAGCAAGTCTCCTTATTGGAGAAGGCGATAATTCAAGATAAAAACATGGATTCCTTGGGAGTAGTTGTGGAACCTCTCAAAGAATCAGATGGAAAAAAGAAAAGAGGGGAAGGCCAAGCAATGTTCAAAGAATCAAATCTATAGGGGAGAAACTAGCGGCTTCAAGGAAGTATCCAACTATAGATGATGCCCTCTCTCCCTCTATCTATCAAATCCCTAATTTGGATTACATCTTGGAACATTAGATGTTGCAGCAACGCTCTGAAAATCTGTCTTCTCAGAAGAAGGATTGAAAAAGAAAAATATGGGATCATCTTTTTGTAAGAAACTAAATGTTTGCGCAAAGAGCTAACAAGTATAGCTTGGAAAATATGGAAGGGTTGTGATTCAGTAGAAAATGATTCCAAAGGGGCAGAAGGAGGGATGGGAATCTTATGGAACCCTCGATAGGTTAACCTCTCAGGCTTTGTAGCAAATCCATTTTCAATTTCAGTAGAATTCCATATCTTAGGTACCATAATAAAAGGATTTATGACCAATGTCTATGGGCCCCCGAGGGCAGAGTAGAAATTGTCCTTTTTGGAATCACTCTCTGTTATCAAAGAGATTGCTGATGACAAACCTTGGATCCTGGGTGGAGATTTCAACTTGATCAGGAAGCTTGAAGAGAAAAAAGGTGGTATACAGAACCTAAACCCTGCAAGTGGTCACTTCAATGAATTAATTGATGACCTTAAATTAATAGATGTTAGAACTTCTAATGGTATATTCTCATGGAACAACAAACAAGTTGGAGACAGAGGGATAGCTTGTCGGCTTGACCATTTTTTAATTTCTGAACCCATCATGATGGTTGGCGGGGAACTAAGAGCAGTGGTACTTCCAGCGGCAGGCTCGAATCACTAGCCAATCAGGCTAGAATGGGATAATGTGGGGATAAACCCTCGCAGACCATTCATATTTGAAAAATTTTGGCTCCTCCAAACAAATTTCCATGAGAAACTCTGGGAATGGTGGGAAGGATTCCCACCCATCAGGGGCACCCGAATGTTTCAATTCCAATAGAAATTCAAACTCATAAAAGATAATATTAAAAAATGGAATAAGGATTCCTTTGGTAACATATTCCAAGCAAAACAGGCTCTAGAGTGTAAGATGCAACTAAACCAAGCTGAGGGGATGAGCATGGGATTCTCAGAGGAGTTAAGGATACAAGAAAAAAGCTTGTTATAGGAATTTAGCCAATGATAACAACAGTAGGAAGTCTACTGGAACCAGAAAGCCAGAGTCAAATGGATTCAAGAGGGAGAATGCAACACCAGTTTCTTTCACAAAGTGGCTATCTAACACTGACAAGGGAATCGATTGGACATGTTGAAAATGGAGGATGGGAATATAACCAAAACACAAGAAGAACTAGAAACCACTTTGAACTATTATTTTGCTAATTTGATGAAGGAACCGGAAGAAGATAGAGAAGAATCCCAATGAGAGGCGTTTAGACATATTCCTCAGCTTATCACTGATGAACACAATCACATGCTGGGAAAATCCATTGAGATGACGGAAGTGGAGGTGGCTATCAAGAAAATGGAAAAGGATAAAGCACAGGGTGAGGATGGGTTCACTACAAATGTTTTCCATGCTTGTTGGGACTGGTTAAAGGAGGAAATATGGGCCTTGGTGGAATATTCCCGGAGGACCGGGAAAATTATCAGAGCTCTTAACTCTACTTTCTTAATGCTCATCCCCAAATAAAATGGTACAGAGGACCCAGGGAAACTAAGACCGATTTCTTTGTGTAATGTCATCTACAAAATCATCTCTAAGGTTATTTCCAATCGTCTACGTCCCCTACTTCCCCTCATCATCTCTCTGAAACAGGCCAGGTTTGTGGAAGGAAGGAAAATCCTGGATGGCATTATACCGGTCCATGGAGTGATTCACTCACTCAAAACCATGAAGACTCCAGGTATGCTCCTAAAGCTGGATCTCTCAAAAGTATATGACAAATTGAATTGGAATTTTTTGGCAGGAATTCTCAGAGCTTTCGGTTTCTCGAAGGATTGGACCAACTGGGTCATGAATATGGTCTCATCGACCTTTTTCTCGATCTTGGTCAATGGCTCCCCTTTGACCCCCTTCAATTCTTCCAGAGGAATAAAGCAGGGGGGACCTCTTCTCTCCCTTCCTTTTCATCATAGTGGCTGAAAGACTAGGAAGGTTGCTTAAAAATAGAAGAATTGAGAACAAGATCTGAGGCTTATCCCTCACTACAGGGATGGATCCCCAAACTCATCAATAGTTTGTGGATGATAATATGCTCATGAGTCCTTCCTCGGTTCAGGATTCTAGGGGCATTAAAGATAGTTTGAACGCATTCCTGGAAGTTAGTGGCTTAGATATCAACAAGGAAAAGTCTCAAACATACTTCTTCAATACCCCAAAAATTACCAAAAGGAACATCCTCACAATCCTGGAGTTTTCGGAAGGCAAACTCCCATCAAAATATTTAGGAGCACCTCTAGCAGAATCAACTATTAGACAAATCTCATGGAAGGAATTGTTGGATAAAATCAAATAGAAGCTCATCCTTTGGACCTTTAGAGCTCTTAATTTTTCGAGTAGACTCATCCTAGTGAAATTTGTTCTACAGGCTATGCCATTATATCTCTTCTCGGTGTTGGCTGCCTCGAAATAGATTATCAAACAAATTAGAAATATCCAGCAAAATTTACTATGGGGGGATCGGAAGGACACAGGAAATGGCCATTGGTGGACTAGAAAACCATATGTACCCCTAAGGCAATGGGGGGCCTTGGGATACGAGACCCTCTGTACAATAACAAGGTGATGAGTGCTAAAATTTGGTGGAGATGGATCAATTACGAAGAGGAACCATGGGCCAAACTTTGGCACCTGAAATATGCCCCTCTCTAGCCCAAGCAATCCCTGGTCCGTTATGGAGAAAACCTACCGGGGTCTAGTATATAAAAAGTGGCACAAGAAAACAGGGGGTTGGTCCAGAAGCATAGCTTCTAGGAAGTCCGAGATGGCAGAACTGCGAGATTTGATATGGATGCATGGGACCAAGAACTGGTTCTAACAAGCAGAGATAAATCCCATGTTCTCAATTCCTTTCTTCAGAACCATCCTCTGATCACGGTGGAAAAATTCTGGGATCCTAGAGACAATGACTAGATCTTCAGATATTGGAAAGACAAGAATTGGTGGCGATCAAAATCCCCAAGGGAAAATGTAGAAGATTTCATGGAAGAGCTTAATTCCAGAAAAATCACCAAGAATGATATCCCAGAAAAACTTAGATGGGGGTACTCCAACACAGGAAACCTTAATCCTAAAGAGGCCCTATCCCTTGTGACAGGGACTCAGAATCTTGAACCAGAAGCCAAATGGGAAGAAATTTGGGGAGGAGGGTTGTGGCCAAAGGTGACAAATTTTTGTTGGCTAGTGCTCAAATGGTGCATTCTAACCTGGGATAACTTACAAACCAAGGGAATCAATGGGCCCTCTAGGTGTTGCATGCGCGAAGGAAACAACGAAACTATCAACCATCTTCTGGATAAATTCCTGGTGGTAGACTCCATATGGGAAAAAGGAGCGACCATTTTTTTTTAAAACCACCGACACAAAGGAAGGCCAGACATCACAATAGCAGAATGGCCCATGAAGGTATTCAAAAACAAAATTGTTAAAAGACTGTGGGAGCTTCTCCCAGGATTTATAGTGTGGGAACTATGGAAAACCCATAACAGCCGAATCTTTGAAAACAAAATTAAGAAAACAGGGGAAATCTGGACCATCATAGAAGCCCACCTAAAAGAAACAATTACTCTAATTCAATGGACACAAGAAGACTTCACAGCAGAAGTAAAAGAAAGAAATATTTTGTATGAAATGGGGATTTTTGAATTACCTGTCAACAACGTGTGAACCAGGACGGCACCAAATTCTGTTAATAGTGTGAAAACATGGACATGGCCACCGGAAGGCTCCTTTAAGTTCAATTTTGATGGAGTGGCCAAAGGAAAACCTGGCCCAGCAGGATTCATAGGAGCTTTAAGGAATCTGGATGGAATTATTCTCAGCATGATCTGGGGATCAATTGGTCACAGCAAAAATAATATGGCAGAGATAGAAGTCCTAATAAATGGTTTATCCTGGGCCCTACAATCAGGGAAAAATCCATTGGTGGTGGAAGGAGACTCACATATAATAATAAACATGGCTCACCGGCTCCAAAATGGTGCCTCCACATCACAGGTTTCAAAGAACTAGCAGTGGGAGGGACAACTATCTAAACTCAAATGGATTCTAGCAGGACATTCAACCATCCTATTCTCGCATGTAAGAAGATCTGGTAATAAGGTGGCAGATGCACTAGCTAACAAAGGAGTGGAGAGTCGTAGCTCTTTCCATGCAGAAGAGCATGGCGATAATGGAAATAGGCCAGTAATTTGGGATCGATGCAGGAAGTTGGTGAAAGAGGACATGGAAGGAATGATAGAAATGACCAACTATCAGACACATCCCAACCCACAATAGTTGGAAGACAGCTGTCACTCCAACTCTATGAGAATTAGGCCATCCGTCATGTCTTTATCAAGCAGCAGGCCCTTCATCATAGTGGTGGCAGGTGTGAAAAGTTGTGAGCTATCCCAATCGCTAGGTGGGGTCGATGAACGACGTGCCTAGACACACGGTCAAGGTACAGAGCATGTGGCCTCTATAGAAGAAGCGATCACCATCTAGAAAGATCATAAAAAGATGAAGGAGTATAATAAATCATAGGATTAAAACCCTGGTTTATCTGTGCGAGGAGAAGAAGAGGAGATGGCCCTGTGGGTACAAATCATACGTTGGATAACACAAGGATAGGGAATTCCAAAGATCTCTGTATCAAATAGAATTCAATGAATAAGAAGGAGGTGGATCTCTTGCAGAGCAAGAAAGATATGGCGGAGCACGGTGAATGGTAGAGAATGCTGGAGGGTAAGGAAAAAAGCTTGAGTCTGCTCTCTGCTCCATTCCAGGGGAGGAAAGGATTTATCCCTATAAGTTCACCCTGGTGGGATCACAGGGTCTCATTCAAAGTTGTGTTTCTGCTTCCCCTAGCTCCTAGTAATATTCTATGTTGCGATATCATGCCTCACTACTGGAGATCCCGGAATCGCCAAATGGGAAATGGCAGAGTTAAAGGAACCAGTAGGGCGATGTCCAGTTCAAGTAATGATCTCCCCACAATTGAGGAAGATCCAACCCCATGACCTTTTAACTGGGGAGACCAGTATATGGTGGAGACACCTGCGGTGGTAGAAGAATACATCGCCATTAAGGAATTGGACCTCCTCAAGGAGTATGAGACTCTTATGGGTCAGCCCTTGGTGATAAATCCTTTCTATACCATTTGAATTCTGTGGGACCAAGACACATAGGCCAAGGTGCAGATTGCCCAAGGCATCAGGGAGGCTTTGGCCCTCATTCGAAGGGGGGAGCAGGAAAGTTCGACTGGTTTTTGACTTCTTGAACAAATAGCTATGGAGATTATGGATAGTCTCGGAGACACTACCACCACCCCGACGAACACCCATGCCAAATCGCCAGCAAATGCAAAAGCCAATGATCCCCATCCTCAGCAAGAGGAGCACCATTCTAGGCTGAAATTGGACGTGGGGAGGTGAATTTCTTGGACTTCAGTTTCTTGGCTTGCTCAATTTTTTGCTTTTACTTTTCTGTAAGTAGTTGTGCAAAGTTACAATTATTCTGTCGTTGTGGGACGGGTTGCTATTTTGATCGGTTCGTGGTTCATTAGAAGACCTGTTTTTTGCTGTAAGGAGATAAGGATTGATGATATAGTTTCCATTGTAAGATGGAAATTTTCGGTCTCTTGTGTTTCAATGTAATGGGCTGGGTTCTAGTTGCTAGTGGTATCTATTGGCCTTAAGTTTGGTTTCATTGTAATGGGATGGTTTCTGGTATCAGGCGTTAAGTTGGTATTGGTGGGTGCTATGTCGTTGGGCTCTAGTGAGTTAATATGCTTGGGTGATTTTTTGTAGCCTTCAAGGAATTCGGGGATTCCCTGTATGAGCCCTGTTGTTGTCATCCTGCTTCTGTCTAGTTCATCTAGAAAAACCAGGACTGTGTGTATCACCATTTTGTATATTAATAGAATTTTCTCCTTCTTACTGATAATAATAAAAAAACTAAATGAAATGCACTAGTAAAGTTGACAAGGACAATGAATCTCTCTATATGTTTAAAATAAACGGTGTGATCAAGATACAATAGCACAATAGGGTGTGATAATAGAAAATTTCCTGAGGCATGCAATGTGTAGTCTACTGCGTAACTGCACTAGGACTATGTTCTTATAACGACACTGGTGCAACACTCTTAAACGAACAAGTGTTCCATTATTCGAAAAGAACTGATGCAATTAATAAGATCAAATGCACTGATGATTATTTTCAGTTTGGTTAACAATGACCACTGACATCGCACTATAATATATATAATTTATTTAATTCCATTTTTTTCAAAAAATGTTTTTTTTATTATAATAGTACTCATTTTAATTTTTATTATTGTGTTTGGATATGATGTTTGGATTAATTTGTTATATTATAAATTTTCACATGTATTGTAATATTTAATCATCCATATATTTAACTATCAATTTAACATTTCACCACATTGGAGAATGCAATAGAATAATAAGATTCATTTTATTATATATCAATAAGAGGCCCTTTGTCATACAAAATAGGACAACGCAAAGTCCACAATAATCAAAATGTCAACATGCATACAATTGTTACGCTATAACTCGTTGTCTTTTAGTTGGGATAATATGTTCAATACATTATACAAAGATCCTATTTTTCACAGATAATTATTTCAAAATATACAATACTTTCCATTAACATCCAAACTATATGGATCATCATTATTCGTTGGAACTGTTGTTAGTGATTAAGCCACTTGCATGACTTGTGTTATTTGACCAAATGTTTTGTTGACTGCCTTGATTGCTTTCCTCTTCTTCAACTTCCATTTACAAAAATAAAAATAAAGTGTAATGATTGTATCTACATTGTTGGAAATAATGAAAATTAAAACAAAATGGATTTAAATTGAAAAGCAATGTACCATAGTAAGACTTCAGGATTGAATGACAGTACACATTCCTTCAAAACTACATCTCATGCCTTGTTTCAACAAATATTTTGTTGGCTCTAGTCCATACTTTGTTTCTTTAAAGTTGTATACCCTGTTACATATCATAGATTTAACAAAATGATTTTTGTTGTTATATTAATAAAAAATTGAGAGAAGTAAAACAACATAGATACTACAAATTCCAATTAAATTTTGATATGCCAACATATACTCACAACCTTTTCTTAACCCAATGTTAACCGATTCTTCTGATGGCTCTTATTTGTATGTTAACACATGTTTAAAGACATCCAAGGATGATTTCAATGTAAAAAATAAAAATAAAATATAAAGATCACAACCGATATGAAATATTAAAATTTTATAGGGAAATCAAAACTACTCACAAACTTTAGCCCGCACGGGTGTGGCTCATTGGTGGTTCAATTGTTATGAAGTCACTTGTTGTAAATTGGAGGTCACGAGTTCAAATCCCACCCGGATTTACTTGTTTCCCATGTCTTGTGGCGGGTGTGGGGAACCTAGGGGTAAATTGGTAGTAGGAATGGATCCATGGACCTCATGTCACGCAAGTGCCAACCCAACTCTAGTTGCACATTCCCCTAGTTACAAAAAAAACTACTCACAAACTTTGCCATTAACCCGTTTTTTCCTTGTCATCTTGTCTTATGTTCAAAATAGGTTCCATTTTCTTTTCCTTTTTGAAATAAAACAATTGAAAAATAATATTTAATGCTAAATTAATTAATTATATGTACATGATAGAAAATTTCAATGATTTCATTTCATAATTAATGAAAATTAATTAAATGTAAAATTGTAAAATGTCATTTTTACATTACTTTGGACATCCCTACTGGCATATTTCAACTATTTCCTCATTCATCCTTTGATATTTTCATAATCTTTCTGAAAAATGTAAAATGACATTAAACTATTTTTATGTCGATATGAAAAATAAATATAGCAAAATTAATATTACTAAAGAAATGCTTTGTAATAGTACATACGTATTTTATAAAAAAATATGTTTAGGAGTATTACTTTTTGAATGATTCCTTTTTGTTATTGAATGTTTTTTCTATTGCAAGTCTATCACTTCTCTTTGACCATTGCTTTGGAAACACATCTTATAGTTTAGATATAACCTAATTTTTGGATTCATTGGATTGATTTTTGTATTGTAAGTGGAAAGTACATCTATACATTATTTTGGCTATATCCTTCATAGTCTTATAAAAATAATTCCCCATTTCATTAACTTCCAACACCACTTTAGATGAACTAATCACCAATTCATCATCATTTACATCTTTCATAAAAAATTTTAATGTTGGCAATACCTTATGTTGTTGTTAGTCCCTGCATGACATTCAACATATGTGAATTAGATTGTTTGAAACATATTACTGAATATTCTTAAGTACATTATTACTCAAAATTTAAAAAAAAAAGCATATTGAATTCTTTTTATTCACTTGATTCACCCCTCTGCAACTTTTCCATCAAAGATGTACACTCTTTTATAATTAGATTACAAAGAATCTTATTGATCTTACTCATTTTTTGGCTCTGCATGCCACACATTAACCAATACATATTAGTTAAATTTATAAACAATTCAAACATATTAATTTGATACATAAATTACAAAGAAATTGTCTTCTTTGCGACTTTGGATGTGCCCCCGTCGTTCCGACTAGAATTGTTGTTTAATGAACACTTATCATATATTTTCTATCAATAAACAACTTGGACCATTAGAAAGAGAAACTAATTACTATATTATACAAGAAAATTACATATCTTCAAAACAAATAAATAAATAGTTTTCCATTTCTAGGCATTTAAAAATATGAAATGTATCGGTGCTTCTCATACATGACCACATCAGTGCACCATATATGAAAGCACCGTGAACCACAACAAAATAAAAATAGTCATAAAAATAGTGTGATTTATTTATTATAAATCACTAGGAATCAAATGGTGTGCTTTCACAATTAACACATCTATGTGTTAATACAATTAAAACACACTGACAAATGCGTAAGCATTTTTATTAAAAAAAAATAAAAAAAATAAAAGGCCTGACATTACTAGTGCGTTATTACTATAAACACACCAATGCGTTTAAGCAATTCGAACACACCAAAAACTACATAAGCGTTTAAAAAAAACTAATAGGGGAAACTGGGTTTTGGATTCGACCCAAGAAGTGGTCCCATCGCACCCAATGATTTATATATAAAACTACAAACCCATAAAATCCAAAATCCCTAAAAATAAAAATCTTAATTGTGAAACAATAGACGGATTTAAACTATAATGTAAAATTTTGTAGTCACATAAAATGAAATGAAACAATAAGAAAATCTAAATAAGAAAATAAATAAACCATGCATTGTGATCAATAGTAATAATTTGCATAATTAAATTTTTTTACTACGTAGATTTTTGTTTGATTAATACCTTATAGAATTACTTTTTGGAATTGAAATTCTCACTTCTTTTTCAATTTATGAGAAAATAATTTATGTGATTTTTTAGTTTTGTTTTTTTGGACATCGGTTCGCCATTTACAAAGAAGAAACCATGCAACATAGCATGAAACACATCGTGAATATACATTTTTGGAATAATAGTGCACTAGAAAGACATGAATGCCTGAGTGCAGTTTGTTTTCCACAACACGCTGTATTGGCATACAATAAAAAATAAAAAAACACCATATTGTAGTTCCTAAAAAATTATGGATGCATCAGTGCACCTTTACATAGTGAGTGTACCATTGTTGACAATATTGAAAATTGCATAGATAACTATTCACTATCAAATATATAGGATAATTTATGTTATGATATTTTTTAAGGATGATCTTGAATGTTGCGTATGTGGTTTAACAACATTGGTGCATCCATTTACATAGGATGCACCAGTGCAATGTTATTCTTATGGTGCATAGGTTTAATTAAAAAACATTATTATAAGATTTTTTTCCTTATTTATGAAGCTCAAAGTAGATATTATTTCATATTTAGAAATCGCAAACTTCAAGATCATGATTCCCTTTCAAGAAAAACAAGAAAGATAATGAGTGGTGGATGAAACTATGGGCCGCGAGCATTGTGTTTACAATAAATGGGACGTTATTTAAACTCCCAACGCTGAGAGAATCATTGATCACAACCACTATATTTAATGATAGATGTTATTTCTAGGATATGGAATTTCAGGTGCAGGAGTAAGGTAGGTATTTCTATTCGCGTTAATTTTGAGTCTATTCTAAACCAAAACCTAGATAGGATTCCTTAAACAATAATAAACAACATAAAAGTTTATGAATCAATGTTGTTAAGCAAACAAGTAGATTTGTCTTGACCCCAGGAAAAGTTAAGCAAAATTCAGCCAAAATTCTGTTCGAAAAGATAAAGATTTCAGTTGTAAAAAGTGTCGCAATGGAAGAAGAGTATACAATGGAAGAGAAGTTGTGATAGAAGGATCTGCGGTGGAAAGATGGGTGATGAGAGAATCCATAAATCAAGTTTTGGTAATAAAGCATACTTGTATTTTTGGGATGATAGAACCTATTGTCAGTTGTAACTGAATGTACAAAAATAGAAATGACAGCCTGTCGGCTAACAGGAAAGAGTCGGTTGATTAAGAAATGTAGAAGCTTATGAAATGGAGAACCCAAGCTATATGCAGGGTTGGTTGGTTAGTTGTTGGTTATTCATATTTGGGGTTAAGTCACTGTGCAGGTTGAGAGAGGGAGAATATATTTGTTTAGCTAGAGAATCAATCCAAGCTATGTGCATAACGACAATGGAATGAAGGAGAGAAGAAATACATGGACCCAAAACCAGAGAGCATGAGAAGAGAGAAGTATGTATGAGTTGTAAATAATATGTAGAGAATATTGTGCAAGCTCAAAGTGCATACAAAAGGTGCTAACATATTTCTCATGCCAGATGAATAACGACTTTGTGGTTTTTCTCGGATGGGTTTCCACGTTAAATGTTGTTTATGTGTGTCTTTGATAAATATGTTTATGTTGAATGCATGCATATTATGAATAAGTAAATCTAAATATGTTGCACTAGATCTATTTATGAATGAATACAACAACACCTTGTGATTAACGTCTCTTTTAGCTTCCTTTTTAGCGTCCACTATCACTTTTAGTGTATTTTTCATCATTTTTTGGACAAAGTGGACACTTTTCCATGGGATGGTGCTTTTCATGGCGTTATTTGCATCCCTTTTTAAAATTTGGTTCTATTTTGGACACTAATTAGCATCCCAATTAGCATCCCAATTAGCATCCCCATTAGCTTCCTAATTAGCGTCCAAATTAGCATCCCAATTAGCATCCATTTTTAATCATTGACGCTATTTTGGACACTAATTAGCATCCTAGTTAACGTCCCAATTAGCGTCCCAATTAGCATCACAATTATCATCCCAATTAGCATCCAAATTAACATCCCAATTAGCATCCCAATTAGCATCACAATTATCACCCCAATTAGCATCCAAATTAACGTCTCAATTAGCGTCCAAAAAAACATCCCATATTATAACGCCACAAATGTTGATGTATATGTAACTTCGTAATGTATTCAACTGTATATTTCATGTATTGTACCCCGATGTTTATTTTGGGAAGTATCTATAATGTAATTGAGTCATGTCATGCCCTGATGTTCCTATCGAGAGGTTCTATAATGTAAACAAGTCATGTCAAGTCATTGTGGGTAACCCTCCTATTGTTCAAGGGTTAAAGTCCCTGCAGTTCTGGGACCCTAGGGTTATTAGACTCTCCTAGAGAATTCGGCCCTAGTGAGTTATTTTCAAGTCGAGAATTAGTATAAATAGAGAGTGATACTCTCTATTTATCACACACTCACTCACACTCAGTTGTAGTGCATAGCTAAGGAAGAAGAAGTTGTTGGGGATAGAAAGAAAGATGCTATTGCTGTCGGGAGATCATCTTACTGTTTTGGCGTTTTACTTTTGGTGTTTATTCTATCTTTGAGGAAGCTACGGGGTTTTCTCCATTTATGGTTTCCCCAAGGAAAAATATTGTGTTCATTGTCTCTTGTGTTTGATTGTTGTGCTTGTTATTCTCTCAATTAAAGATCCTAACATAATGCTAGCTTGAATGATAAAATCTAACATGGTATCAGAGCTAACTTGAGAAGAAGACACTGTGCAGTTGTGGGAACTAGGGCTTCCTACTTTTTGGATCTCTTACCACAAATTTTCAGCAAAAGAAGGTTGGGCTGACTCTCCTCCCTAGGGTGCATCTTTCTGTCGAAACAGAATCTGATTCTGAGTATTTTTTTCAGTTTTGGACTCGACACTACTGCCGGAAATTAGGGCTTTCCACATAAGTGGAATTTTTGAGTGAGCCCGGGCCTGGATTGATCTCCTCCTCAAAATCAAAGTTTAGAGATCAAGATCAAAGCATTTTGTTGGGAAAAACTCCGGGAAAGTCAAACCCTAATATTTTCCTGAACCAGCACTGCAGAAATTCAGCTCCAAATCCAGATCTGACATCTTGACCTGATAAGATCTAAATATTTTGTATTTCCATTTGAGGTTCTTAGTTAAGATGTCTCATCATACCAAGCTTGATGAAAAGCTTGAGGGAGCTGATAACTTCCGAGCCTAGAAGTATAGGATCTTCTTGGTCCTAGAGGAAAATGAGTTGGACTCCTATATCAATTAGGAGGTTCCAGTTCCAGAGGGAGATGAGTCTAAGGCATTACACAAGAAGAAATTGGTCATGGATAAGAGGATTATTGCTGATTCAATCAAGGATCACCTCATACCACAGGTGTCCTCCCTAAAGACACCTAAATCTATGTTTGATTCCCTGACCAAACTGTTTGAAGGGAAGAACATAAACCAGAAGATGACTCTAAGAAACCAACTGAAGAATGTAAAGATCCATAATGCAGAGACCATCCAATATTAATTTACAAGGGTCTCTCAGATCAAGGAATAGTTGGAAGCACTAGATGAAGAAGTGGAGAATACAGAGATTGTGATGACCACCTTGAATGGTCCCTAGATCATGGGACTCCTTTATTCAAGGGATCTGGTGCCAGAAAGAATCTAGTCAAATTTAGTAGACTATGGGAAGAATGCTCTCAAGAAGAAGCTCGGATAGTAGCCCGAGAAGAAAATATGGGAAGTGAAGATCAAGCTCTCATAGTTCACTCCAAGAAAATAAAAAGAAGTTCTCATCACTCCAAAGGTAAGCATTTCCATAAAAATAACACTATAAAAGATTTGTCTAGAATCAGATATTATACATGTGATGAAGTAGGACACTTTGCAAAATATTGTCCTAAAAGACAAAATAAGATAAATGGAAACAAGATAAGACATCATGCTCATGCTATAGAGGATGATGAACCTTCCACAAAGAGAATCAAACAAGAAAGTGATGATTCTTCAAGTAATGAAGAATATGTCTTGATTTCTGCTCTCATGGGTAACATCACACATGGAAGCAATGATTGGCTTATAGACAGTGGAGCTTCCAAACATATGACAAGATTCAAAGATTCATTTGTGAAACTATCAGAACATGAATCACCCCACAAGGTGAAACTTGGAGATGACTACCAGTATCCAATAAAAGGTAGTGGGTAATCCTCATATAAGCTAGACTTTGGAAAGTCTATGAAGATGCAATATGTATTGTTTGTACCAGGACTAAAGAAGAAACTCCTCTCCATATCTGCATTAGATGCAAAAGGCATGGGAGTTGCATTTATAGATGGCCAAGTTATCATGTGGCCAAAGGGAAAGACTATTAATGATGCAGTAGTGATTGGGGAACAAGAGGGAGGTCTATACAAATTAAAGGGCCATCCAGAACAAGCTTTGGTCCATGACATGGTAGAGTCCAATGAACTTTGGCATAGAAGGCTTGCACATGTGCATTACATAGCACTATCACTTGCAAGCAAAGTTGTTGAAGGTATTCCAGAAATTTAGGCAAAACATGATGGAGTCTGCAAAGGATGTGCGAAAGGAAAGAACACAAAGAAGACATTTCCAAGTAGCAAGAGCAAGGAAAAAGGAATCTTCGAAATCATTCACTCCAATGTATGCGGTCCAATTTCATCCAGTTCTTTAAGTGGGTATGTATACTATGTTTCCTTTATTGATGATTTTTCTAGGAAGACATGGATATATTTTGTGAAGAAAAAAGATGAATTTTTTAGCAAGTTCAAGGAATTCAAATCCTTAATCGAGAACCACACTGAAAAGAAGATCAGGACCTTTCGATCAGATAATGGCAGAGAATTCACATCAAATGAATTCAAAGAGTTATGCAAAGATTCATGGATTAAGAGGG
Organism: Pseudotsuga menziesii; assembly: GCA_001517045.1. Classification (NCBI taxonomy): domain Eukaryota; kingdom Viridiplantae; phylum Streptophyta; class Pinopsida; order Pinales; family Pinaceae; genus Pseudotsuga; species Pseudotsuga menziesii. The sequence continues at coordinate 230,720 of LPNX011092235.1, read as the reverse complement.
AGTTATCCACTCCATATAATCCACAACAGAATGGGGTTGTAGAAAGGAAGAATAGAACAATCATGGAAGCTGCAAGGGCTATGCTTCATTATCAAGATCTTCCCATGAATCTATGGGCAGAAGCTACTAGAACAACGGTGTATGTACAAAACCGTACTCCACACAGAGTACTTGAGAACAAGACACCTAAAGAAGTCTTTTCCGGCAAGAAACTAGAAGTCAGCCATCTCAGAATATTCGACTGTCCAGTGTACATACACATTCCGAAAGAAAAGAGGACAAAGTTAGATCCTTCAAGAAAGAAGGGTATATTTGTGGGATACTCTAAATGCTCGAAGGCTTACAGAATATACTTCCCAGGATTCAAGAATATTAACATTAGTAGGGATGTAACATTTGACGAAGACTCGACTTACAACAAATCTAGAAAGAGACCTACTGAAAAACCTGAAGAAACAGAAGCACCCAGAACTCATGACACAACCATGAACGAAGAATTTCAAGAAGAATATCGAGAATTTGAAGAACCTCAAGAACCTGTAGATCCACCTCAGGAGAAAAATACTCACAAGAGTAAACCTACTTGGGTACGAGAAGCTATCCAAGGTGCAGAAAGATATGGGGCTCCAAAAGAGAATCACAGAGAAAGAAAGAGGACCAGGTCCTGCTCCGAGTATGTAGCTTTATTATGTGACTTTATCAATAAAGAACCTTCCAACTATGAAGAAGCGGTAGAAAGGAAAGAATGGAAAGATGCTATGATCGAAGAGTATCAATTTATCATGAAGAATGATGTTTGGGATGTTGTTCCAAAACCAGAGGGGAAGTCTATTGTAACTTCCAAATGGATCTACAAGATCAAGCATGCTACAGATGGCAACATAGAGAAATATAAAGCAACATTCGTGGCTCGTGGCTTCTCACAGAAAGAAGGAATAGATTATGAAGAAAAATTTGCACCTATAGCCAGATACACTTCCATCATATCAGTACTTTCTCTAGCTGCAATGATGAAATCGAAGATACACCAAATGGATGTCAGGATTGCTTTCTTGAATGGTGTAGTGGAAGAGGAAGTGGATGTAGAGAAGCCACTTGGTTTTGAGACACATGACAGGGAGTCTCATGTGTGTAGATTGAATAAATCCCTGTACGGTTTGAAATAGGAACCTGGGACATGGTACGGCATAATTGACAGCTTTCTATTAGTTTGGGCTTTACCAAAAGTAAAGCAGATTCCAACCTTTACTACAAGGTTGAAGATGGCAACCAAGTGATACTCCTACTGTATGTAGATGATCTGTTTGTAATAGGTATGGATGGGTTGATTGCTGATATGAAGAGGAAGCTTGCTGCTGAATTCAAAATGAAGGACTTGGGTATGATGCATTATTTTCTAAGCATGGAGGTGTGGCAGAATGCAGATGGAATTTCCCTGGGGAAAGGGAAATATATGGTAGATATCCTGAAGAGATTTGGGATGATGGACTACATGGCCATGACCACACCTATGGCATCAAACTTGAAGCTATTAAGTGATGCTTCATCAGAGTTGGTTGATGCTATGATGTATCGTCAGATGATTGGGTCCCTGATGTACCTCATGAACACAAGACCAGATATTTGATTTGCTATGAACACCTTGAGCCAATTCCTAATAGATCCAAGACATGTTCACTTGATTACTACAAAGCATATTCTAAGATACCTGAGAGGTACAATTGATTATGGGCTCAAGTATGTGGCAAATCAGAATATTAACCTGGAGGGTTATGTTGATTCAGATTGGGCAGGTAGTGCCATCGATAGGAAGAGCACTTCAGGGTGTTGCTTCAGTATGGGATCAGGTGTGATCTCTTGGTTTAGAAAGAAGCAATCTTGTGTGGCACTGAGTATAGCTGAAGCATAGTATGTCGCAGCTTGTTTAGGTAATTGTGAGGAAGTATGGCTGAGGAATCTACTATCTGATTTATTTGATCTACAGTTGGATGCTACTTTTATATATTGTGACAACCATAGTTGTGTGAAGTTGTCGAAGAACCCAGTGTTCCATGACAAGTCGAAGCATATCGAGATAAATTATCACTATATCAGTGATATGGTGTAGAGAGCAGTAATGAAGCTCGAGTATGTTGCGACGGATGAACAGATAGCTAATGTGTTGATGAAGCCATTGGCCAGAGTGAAGTTTGAGTACTTCAGGGAGAAGCTTGGTGTTCTCCAGATCGAGGTTTTCCCCAAGGGGAAGAGATGAGTCCATGAGCCATTCTAACATGGTGAGAGGATTGGTTCCTTCCATGGTCAAATGTAAGGGTTGAGCCATTATGTCATGGTGAGAGGATTGGTTCCTTCCATGTCGGATGTGAGTGCTGAGACATTTTGATGTGACTATAGGATTGGTTCCTACATGATGATATATAAGGGCTATTTCCATTCTCTGAATGGAGGTACCTGCTCAGTTACCAGGAATACTTAGTCTAGGACTGAGGGCCATTCTGATATGACTGTGGGATGTAGTCTCACATGATTAGATATAAGTGCAGGGCCATTCTAATGTGATTGAGGGATATGTTCCCACTTGATCGGATATAAGGGTTGGTTCCATTCTCTGAATGGAGGCACCTGGTCAGTTACCAGGAACCCTCAGTATAGGACTGAGAGCCTTTTTTACGAGTTAAGGTTAGATGTAAGTGTAGTTCCTTTCCACATATGGTAGTAGGTGTGTCCTACCAGGCTGGTGGATGTGAGTGTTGTGCCTTTTTACAGATGATAGTAGTTGTGTCCTATCATGCTGGTGAATGTAAGTGCTATGCCTTTCTGACGAGTCAAGGTCAGATGTAAGTGCAGTGCCTTTCCACATATGACAGTAGTTGTGTCCTATCATGTTGGTGGATGTGAGTGTTGTGCATTTTCACAGATGATAGTAGTTGTGTCCTATCATGCTGGTGAATGTAAGTGCTATGCCTTTCTGACATGGTGTTGGATGTGTTCCTCTCATGGTCAGATGTGAGTGCTGGCCATTTTGACTTAGGGTCAAATATAAGTGCTGAAGAATACCTACAAGGAGGCTAGGCCTACAACAAGCATGAAAAAGGGCTAGCTCTGTATAACTTCTTGTGATGAGAAGAATCATGAGATAGAACCTATGATGATGACCTAGTGATGATCCAGATCGAGTGAGGATTCAGATCCAGTGATGATGTCTCCGAGATGATCCAGATCGAGTGATGATCGAGATCCAGCAGTGATGATCCAGATCGAGGGATGATCCAGATCCAATGATGATGTCCCCATGATGATCCAGATCCAGTGATGATCCAGATAGAGTGATGATGATCCAGATCCAGTGATGATGATCCAGATCCAGTGATGATCCAGATCCAATGATGATGATCCAGATTCAGTGATGATCCAGATCCAAGATGGAGATGACTTGAAGATGAAGATGACTTGAAGATGCGGATGAAAAGATGATCTAGAGAAGAATACCAATGCTGCCAAATTGTGTCGAGAGAATACCTTCCTAGTTAAGAGGGAGTGTTGATGTATATGTAACTTCGGAATGTATTCACTTTTATATTTCATGTATTTTACCCTGATGTTTATTCTGGGAAGTATCTGTAATGTAATTGATTCATGTCATGCCCCGATGTTCCTATCGAGAGGTTATATAATGTAAACAAGACATGTCAAGTCATTGTGGGTAACCCTCCTATTGATTAAGGGTTAAAGTCCCTATAGTTTCGGGGCCCTAGGGTTATTAGACTCTCCTAGAGAAGTCAGCCCTAGCGAGTTATTGTCAAGTCAAGAATTAGTATAAATAGAGAGTGAGCCTCTCTATTTATCACACACTCACTCACACTCAGTTCTAGCGCATAGCTGAGGAAGAAGAAGTTGTTGGGGCTAGAAAGAAAGAGGCTATTGTTGTCAGGAGATCATCTTACTATGTTGGGGTTTTACTTTTGGTGCTGATTCTATCTCTGAGGAAGTTGCAGGGTTTTCTCCATTTATGGTTTCCCCAAGGAAAAACATTATGTTCATTGTCTCTTGTGTTTGATTATTTTTCTTGTTATTCTCTCAGTTAAAGATCCTAACATAATGCTAGCTTGAATGATAAAATATAACAACAAATGGCCTCCAAAAAAATGTCCTAAATAACATATCACCATATATTAATCCATGGTTAGCGACAGGAATTGTGCCATGAATTTCACTAGTAAAAAAATCCAACATAGCACCAAGTATAGAGCCATGAATTGTGCCTATAAAACATCCAACATAGTGCCAAGTATAAATCTATGTATAGCGCCTGGAATAATGCCATAAATTTCAAAAGGAATCGTGCTAAAAATTGTACTAGGTTTAGATCTAGAAATTGTGTTTGGAAAACGTCTAAAATAACATCAGATATATCAATGTCAATGTCAATGATCATGATTCATGTGATAGTATTTTTAAATCTTGATTTATCATAGTGGCACCTAAATGATCGTAATCATGTCACTTTTAGATATTGATTAATCCTAATGAGGGTTAAATTACCTTAATGCCACCTAAATTTCTCTAATGGTATTTGAGTGTCCCAAAAAACATTTGATAGACCCTAATGGCATCCGATTGGCCCTAACAACATGACAATTATGCATTACGATAATTATGATGGAGCGTATGGATATGATTTGATAAATATAAGACTATATCATCCATTCTTGTGAGGTAGTAGGGCTCCTTGCTCATTATTATCGCAATTATATTGATGATGAGTATGACGATGACAATGATGTTGATTTATTGTATGATGATGATGACTATGTGGATGTCAATGATAATTATGCATGTGGTATCACTTTCGGATCCTAATTGATTGTAACAGAACCTAAATGTCTATAACAAAATGTAAACAATCCTATTATCATCGAAATGACTATAACGACATGTAAATGACCTTAGCAATTACATGACATTAATCCTAATGTCGATGAGTGATTAAGAACATTAATGGCATATGAGTGACCATAATGACAATGATGACGATGATTTTGTTGATGATGTACTTAATGTTGACGATGATGATGGTAATGAGGATGATGATCAAGATGATATTGATGTACCATATGGAATTGATGATGATGGTGATGACAATGTCGATGTCCAAGATGATGATGCGTGTCATAATACTTCTGGATACTGCAGGAATTGAGATATTTGATTTAATAACAAGTAATATAGGTTGTGAGGTGTTTACTATAAAAATATTGTTTTCCATCGGGGTTTTACATTGATTGATATGGCCATTAGGTTTAGTAGTTCCCCCACCCCCAACCCCCCCACCCCCCTTGCAGAAAGGTAGTACAATACCCCCTATCATGGTGCTACCAAAATGTCACCCTACAAGGTTGTTTTGGACAACCCCCCCATCCATACCCTCATTTTTACCAAGAACATCCACGGCACAAGAAGTGGATATCAATCTTAACAAAAAAGATAAATTTCTTTGTACTCTTAAGGACAATTTTTGGTCTTGGTTTAAGGCCTAAGGATTGATTGATCCTAAAATCATGGCTTCATTTTTTAGGCTATCATATCTTTAAGGGATTCATCAATACTACATTATTATTTAAGAAATTTTCGGGGAACTTCTCACTGGCCTGAACCACCATCAAAATTTATTGTTCGGTATGAACTTAATTGCTCTACTAATTTCTACTTTGACTATAATCGCCATTACAGAGAAAGGGAGAAACCAAATTTTATATGACATGTAGAATGATGTTAAGTCATATAAGGCAAGGCCAGGAACAACTGCCCACAGTTTTGAGCCATTTAACCATTGTATTTGATCATAAAATCTAAGGCATATACAAAGAAATATTTTAAATGGATTCTCCCTTCTTTTCACACACTCTAGTGTAGGTATTTGTGGGTATTTATCTTCATTCCTTGTCATGAAAATATGCATTCCAACTGTCCACCCAAAATTCAATAAATTATCTGTTGAAAAATTATTTATGGGAATTAAACATGAATTCCAGCAGAGCCTGCAATGGCTCCCTAAACATTCATTCATTCTTCACAACAACCAAGAGAACAAGTTGGATCACTTGTTCATCTCTCAAAATAATAATTAAATTGGTTGTCGATGTGGGCTCCGAAGTTTTGGTTTTCTTTATTATTCTTAAGAATAAAGACACAAGGACAATGGAGTGGGTTATAGAGAAAAGGAATTCACATTAATATCCATATTCCAAATATGCTTGGAAATTTAATTGGGTGGATAAGCACATATGGATAAGAACAACATGGAAATAGTTGGCAGATAAGGTGGGGTGAGAGTGGGGCCACATACTCTTTTTTATGTTTGAATGGTGTTTAAAGATCCCATGCATTGTCCATGACGATTAGTGGTAAATTTTATGGCTCAATACCTTCAATTTCAACCTCTACCTATGGAATGATCCCCAAGGATCATGATTACTTTTATAAACCTTGACATGTACACCACATCAAACTTGTAGGAAACAATCTCTTATGAAGTACATGTGTGATGATTGGAGGCTCACACATTTCCTACAAACCCCAATGATAAATTTTATGGCCTAATAGGTACCCTATATTTCATCCTCAAACCATGGTCTAAGAGGGCACACAAAATATGAGATCTAATGGACAAACCAAAACCTAAGAAAACCACACAAATATTTTCATATATATATAATAAATAAAAAATGGAAACATAAAACAAAAATTCAAAAATTCAAAACACTTACCTCACTTACCTCTTGTGCGCTCCCAATTAGGCACACCACCTTCGATCGGGGACATGCATAGAACCATTTCTTAGGAACATGCATTCAAAAACATGTTTGAAGACAGGGAATATGAACTCCCAATGGAGCCTCAGATATGTGATTCCTCATGTATGTTGTTGTTACTCTTAGCTTAGTAGGCTTTTGAAATCGTGGAATCAACCTATTTCTAATGGAAAATATAAGGTTAGTTGAGAACCAATTTCCACATGTCATTATTAACTAGAGTTCATACTCTTTCCGAACTTTTTATTTGGATACCTCCTCATAAGTGAAGGATTCTAAGTCAATGACATTTCTTATATGAGATATCAAACCAGAGAAACCTTGAATCCTCACAATGGGATTCTTAAGTAGATCAAGTGAATACTCCCTGACCTCCTCCCTTTTCTCATCTTAAAGGGATGGCCCATGGACTTGGCTTACTTCTATATCAATGGGAGGCTCTTTGAATAATTTTTTCAAGGGATATCACATATTTATTTTTTAATCCCATTATGTTGGGGTTTGAGGAGAACAGTTGGCTCCTTGTTGATCTCTGAACTTACCATTTGTTCCAATATAGTAAGGAACAAGCCATCAATAACAAATGTCTGGGAGATTCTCTTTTGTTGACTCTATGATGACACCTAGGAGGATGAATATCTAGGATAATGGATCCTACATTCTTTGGATCCTCTTAATCCCTCTATACCTCAACACTCATCTCCCTCTAAGAATAAACATGATATGTATACTCCATTACTTGTCATCAAAGCAAGTCACATCAACCTCCTCCTGTGGATCTTTCCTATAAGTTAAATTTATTTTGATAGGAAACAATAAGCAATTTCAATTTTATATAATGACATAATCTTAACATCCATCCAAATATTATATATATGCCATCAAGAGCATATCAATCACATATATGTAACATGTCATGACAATACAAAGAATCAAAATAAATTGGCATAGAAAGTCCTCCCTCTTTATATTTTCCCTTATGCAAAAGTCATAGTGATCATCTTATTCTAGTCATAATATTGGACATGTACTTATAAAGTGTGAAATGGAATCGTCATCATATCCTCCTCATGTAGTATCACACATTCATTAGCACAATCTAGGTTAAATCATAACCCTAGATATGATAAATTTAATACATGAGTTCATGCTAACCTCATACATGGATGAACTCTAAACGTTTTTCACTTTCAAACTCATATCACATTGATCAATGAATCACAAAACTCTTTACATAGTAAAATGATCAAACTAGAAGGTATCTTGCTCATGCAAACCCGTGATTATTAAAGATCAAGTCAATATAAACACGTAAAGAGTTAAATAGGCTCCTTGCTCACCTAAGAAATACATACCTGAGTTAAACCTTCTAGGAATGCTAGACATACTTGACATACCTCTTTAAGAGATGAATTCCACTGCTTGCTAATTCCATTATCTCTTTTCTAATATCATATTTAGGGCATAGACTAGAAGTACCATTAGAGCTACAATAAGCACATCTTTTAAGACCAAAGATTCCCTTTACATTCCTTGTGGTAGTTTCAAACAAAGTGCATGGTCCATGTGTCACACAACTCTCTTTTAAGACCCAAGACATTGATCTTCCTCATACGACATCTAGGGCCTCAATAATGATCTTCATTACAATGACACGCATCCAATACATGCAGGACAAACATTCTATTTACAAGGATTTCATGGTGGTTTCATACAAGGTGCATGGTCTATGAGCACTAAAAGCCTTTTTTAGACCCTAAGAAATCGGTGTTTATCCTTTGACCATGTTTAGGCCATCAAGAACCATCCTCGGTGCATGAAAACTTGTAATGGTGGCCATGAAACACATGTAGGCCAAAAATTATCTTTATAAGTATGTGTGGTGACTTCGGACCATGCACTTTAAGGATGCATAGGGTCTAAGACCATATGAGTTTCTTAAATAATATGTTCATGTCATGAAATTCCATTATTATTGGTTATTCATTGAAGGGCCACCATTGTGATGCCTAGGAAAATAGTAAAAAGTTCATTTTCTATGGAAACATTACTATAAGATTACTTTCAATAGCATTCCTCACCCCCTTAAATCTTTATTTATGGAAATTGATGAGCAAGAAAGAGTTTTTATTTCTCTTGAGGGTTAGAAATATATTCATCATTGTTTTACATAAATGATTAATCTTACAAATCCATATTATGGTGTATCATACTAGGAGATTGAAAGTTATATAAACAATTTTCCTTAAAGTCTTATGCAAACAAGCTACAACAACTAAATTTTTGTTTTTACATTTAGTGTTTAAGCTAAGACAAATAATATATTTGATTCATCTCCTTAGAAAAATACTTAAGATAATATTTTAATTCATATTTCATGTATTCCATCCATGTGTTGTTTAGTACTCACTCTTTTTAGCCATCTCTTCACCTTAGATTAAAATTTGAAAAAAATCGTTTTACATTAAATTCAAAAAACTAAAAACTAAAATGTGTGCATTCCATCCATGTGTTATTTAGTACTCATTTTTATGTCATAGGCGTTTTTCTATACGAGGGTGGATTTGATATGCATTGTTCCATTTCGTCGTCCATCAAACAAATGATAAATCGCCACGCATTTCCCACCCAACTTTCACATGTGTTCCATTTTGTCCTCCATCTAACGAAATGCGAGACAACTAGTCGACCACTTCATAATCAAGGCTTTCGTGGCGTAAACATATTCTAATGCATCTTGTACCCTATCTTCTAAATATGGACATGGTTGTTCCTCCACCATTTTATTTCCTTCATTGTTTCGAGTCAAATTACCAAGTGCAAAATATAACAGCTAGCAGCTCTTCCTTAGAGCTACCTGCAATTAGCCCAGGTGGCAACATCGATAAATATAGCTATAGTATAAACCACTTTAATTACAAGCTAGCTTGATTTTATAGTATAAACCATTTTAGTCTATAGTTATAGTACAGACTCTTAGAATATGCACAATGGCCTTTTTAAATCCTGTTCGGCACCACAAATACCACCTTCATCAATGTTGAAGATGGGATTAACAATGGAAAACTTAAAGCAAATCCATGACCTCTTAAAATTTAAGAACAAAACACTATTAAAGGAATAATCAAAACAGACCTACATGCGAAGGCCATAATAAGGCCAACCAACCATTACCTAGATCAATTGGCATCAGACAGGGTTGTGCCTCATCATAAACCAGAAATAGATGACTTTAGGTTTTGGAGAGAATATGGTATTGAAGTCGGTAGCACAATAGAGGCTGGAGAAAAGCATATGAGATTTCTGTAAGCCACGAAATTGCTAGCACATCGGAATACAATCTTTCTTTTTGTTTTATACTGAAGTTGATTTTTTTGGGGGTTTATTTATGGCCCCTGTGTAGGCAACCGACTGGACAAGAGATTTGAAGGTGATGGCGGTGGAATGTTCTATATTTATTTTGATTAACAATTCAAAAACTTTCAAAGGCCCTTGCAGAGTCCAGAGCCTAATACAAATGCAAGAAAGTTTAAAGAAAAATAAAGATTTTCATCTTTTTCAACATTCATTTTGGTTCATATTTGCAACTATTGTAGGAAAATTGCATTTAAAAAATATTCACTCCCATTAGTTATAATGGTTGTTAACTAGTTAGGTAATTGCATAGGCTTATCTTATATGTTAATTGAACATTTCAATGCCTCATCATAAACCAGGTAGAGATGACTTCGGGTGTTGGGAAGATGGCATTGAACTCGGTACTGCAATTAATAAAGCAAATCCAATTATTAAGTTTTAAAAGTATATTTTTCATATTTATAAAATTTTATTTTTTTAAAAAAAAAATTTTTAAAATTTTTTTCTATAAAATGAATTTGTTTAATACATTTTTTTAATAAAATAATAAAAAATAATTATTTAATTTTTTTTTTAAATTTTTTTTTTAAATAATAATTTAATAAAAGTTGATTGATTGTAATATTGTTATCTTGTAATACTATCATTTTAAAAATTATTAACTTTTACAATTTTAAAATAAAAAAAATAAAAATATTTAATTTTATACATTAATAATTAAAAATATATATATAATTTATTGGGTTTGGAGTAATTGGTAAGTTGTAAATAGAATATCACGAGTTCAAGTTTTTTGGGAATATATATATATTCCAGAGAAAAAAAAACTTTATTCATTCAAATAACATGTACATCTCTGAAGAGTTTACAATTTTGTTCTGCTTACAAAGCTTACATCATTCTTAACCTGCTAGCATTGTCTTTTTGGAACAAAACAGTATACATATACATCATCTTTCTAGTCCTCAGAGAAAGGACTTGATCGCTCCATCTTTGGCCACATCAATGCACTTGGTATTTAAAGACTGCTTCTGTTCTGAGAACTACACGATCATTACTGTAGTCTGAACAAAAATAATCCCTGTGCCTTCACAGTGGGATGAAGAACAGAAAGGGATCACCGTCTCTAGAGACCTCGCCTTCTCTGATCCCTAGTTCTATGGCTAAGGCTTGTTTAGACAGTGAGTCAGCTTCTGTGTTGTATTCTCTATAAATGTGGTTGAAATGGGTTGCTTCAAAGGAAGGTTGTAATGACCGGATAGCTCTTAACAAATTTTGCAAGTGAGGAGCTCTTATGTTGTTTCTTCATTGAGCCCAATCTATCACTGTCTTGGAATCCCCATAGATGTTCAAATTCATTAACTGTTTATCATTTTCTATCTTGAGAGTATCCCATAGCGCTGAGAGCTCATCTTTACTGTTGGTTGCTCTGCACAGGCCCAGCTTTAAGGAGACTTTGTTTGTTTCAGATATGAAGATCACTCCTCTAGCCCCTCCAATGGCGGGATCACCCTGACTAGCACCATCAAAAAAATCCCATAGGATACTTCTGTCAATCACTGGGGATGTTACTGCTCTTGTTTTTTCCAATTTGGGAGTTGATCTATGTTCTTGTACTTTTTGCATTAGCAGAGTTGAGGAGATATCACGGTGAGTCCACAGATTCTTGAATATTTCTCTGTTTCGTTCCTCCCAAATGGTAAATACAAAAAGCACTAGAAAATCACTAAACTCACATATCGCTTTGTTGTTCCACCAATCTTTAGTTCTCTGCTCCCAGGTTCCTTCCAAGCTGACCATCCTGCCCTGGCATATTGTCCTTGTAACATCAGTCCACACCTGACCTGCATATGGACATGTGTCGAAGAGATGGGAAGTGAGTTCATCATCTTGTTTACATAAAATGCATAACCCTGGACCCTGCATGCCTCTTTTTCTTAAGTTTTCCCAAGTCAAAATTCTGTTGTTTATTGCCAGCCAAAAGGTGAGAATGGTTTTTAACGGGCTAACCCTACCCCCACCACGATTTCTCTCCTTCAAACTGTTCCATAATTACAACTTCATACCCTTTTTTGGCTCTGTAGTCCCCGTCTATTGCATTTCTAGTCCATATTAGTTTATCCTGTGTATCTTCATCCAAACTAACAAAATTTGATTCCAACAGGTTAGTGAAGGTTTGCATGCATTTAGCATCATCGCCCTCTAATTGTAGCTCATTAGCATCCTTCCACCTTCTTCTTCCTACTTGGTTTTGTTCCTGGAATTGAACATCAACGAGTTTAAAGCATATTTCCTCACTGAGCTTGTTCAAGACCGATGGGGCACTATTACATTTGGTCGGATTTTTCCATGAAATATTTCCATGTTTTGAACATTCGTGGATTAATACTTCATTTTTTTTATCATGGTGGAAAAACTGTGGCAATCTCGATGTTTTTAATTTTAGAGGAACTTTTGTCTCTATATTTACAATATATGGCTCTCTTTGCACACCCGCCAAACCAATGCCATCTTTCAATTCGTTGTTCAACTCATGCATTTTTGGCACATTTGCTATAGTTGCAACAAGGTTATTGGTGATTGATTGAGCGCGGATTGAGCCCGGATTTATTTATCAACCATATCCAAAAATAGAGAGATCAGTCATACTCTGGTTCTTCAACGGGTGACTCAACCAGAAAAAGAAGATCGACCAACCTTTAGAGGACAATATGGAACCTGTGGGAAATGACATGCCTTCCCTTTCCCTTGAAGAAGATGTTGTTGTCACAACTTTGGTTGGAATGCATGGAAATGAAAATGTAGATCAATGGGAGGAATTTGTGAACAATGATATGGATCGCACACCAACAAGTGATGAAGACCTACTTCATTCCAAATATTCTTTTGATGGTAGATTTGTTTTTTCTTTATTTGATAAAATGGTACATTTCAAAGAACAATCTACCTTATGGGAGGATTCCTTCAAAGCTAGCGATGAATTGTGCAGAACTAAGGATGTCCAAATTCTTGATTTGGTGCATCGTGTTACAGGTTTAGAGAAAAGTATTGTGGAAACTGAAAAAATAATTGGCCAAAAGGATCAACTTATTAAGGATCAATGTTCTAAATTTACCGTAGTTATAGCAGAATTGATTTCTGACCTTGACAGGCTGAAAGACATGTATCATGCTCGAAGGAAAAAAGATGAGGAAACTATAAGGAGACTTGAAAATGAGTTGAAAAACAGGCCTGAAGTTTTGAACATGCCACCACTGAAGATTGTATTTGGTAAGGAAGTAGAACTTCATCAAGAATTGAAGCAAAAAGAAACATTTATTGCAGGTTTGAAGGTTTAGTTTCAAAAGGAATTGAGAGAAATGATAATTAAACAACAAAATGAGACTGCAAAATATGAAGCAAGATTGGAAAAATTGAATAAAACAATTAAAAACAAAAATGAGTTTCTACAAAAAAAGAGAATTGAAAGGATTTCAACAACTCTCACGGCTAAAAGTGCTAGAAGAGGAAAAAATCAACAGTTAAGGGTAAACAAGTCTGCACACCAGAAGAATCAACAATCAAGGGTAAACAGGTCTGCACATGAGAAGAATCAACAGTCAAGGGTAAACAAGTCTGCACACCAAAAAAATAAATAGTCAAGGGTAAACAAGTCTGCACACCAGAAGAATCAACAATCAAGGGTAAACAGGTTTGCACACTAGAAGAATCAATAGTCAAGGGTATAAAGGTCAGCACAACAAAAGAATCCAAAGTGGACGGTAAAAGGGCCATCACACCAAAAACATTTGGCAGTACAAAACTAGGTGATGTAACTATGGAGAGCTTACTTTAGTTTCAGAAGTCCTTGCAACAATGAGAGAAGACCTTGAATGAAGCTGCTTCAACAATTAATGTTGTAGAGTTTACATTTGGCTCATCAGATCCAACATTGAAGAAGAAGATAGAGGAGAAGGAGGCTAAAATTAGATACCTTCACCAAAAACTATTGGAGAAGGGAAAAGCACTACATTTGGGATGTGATAGTGAGATACAAGATTTGAAATACCAAATTAAAGCTTTGCAGAATAAACATGTGGCAGAAGCAATTTTGTATATTCCATCTGATAGCTATTTGAGGGCACAAGAGCTCGAGAAGGAGGTACAATAGGTCAAGAGAAAATTAAGTCCACTTCAATCTAACTTGAAGTGGATAGATGATGATCTTAAAAGAAAGGAAGATGACCACTCAAATCAGAAAAATAATAATGTAGAGATGTTGAAGAGATGCCTAGAAGAAAAAGATAGATTGCATAAAAAAGTGATAAATCTTGCAAACAAAGTGAAAGAGCAAGAAAAACAATTAAAACATATGGCCGATGAAGCTTTTGTAGAACTAGAGGGTTCTGGAAAAGGAAAGAGAAGCTATAGTGAATTTTCTTCTTCTAAAAAGGAGGAATTGCAAAAACCTCCCAACTTCCAAGCAACCTAGATTTCTAAAATAATATGGTGTACATTTGATGTCTATGTACATACTAATATTGTTGTAGTATAAATTGTTAGTATTTCTTGGCAATGCATATATTTTGATATAGTTAATGTGTTTCTAATGTGTAATACAAGTGTAATGAGTAATCCATATGTGCATTTTTCCTATATCTAAGAGAGTTTAATGTGCAACCCATACTGAGAAGTGTGTATGAAACTACAAATGATGAAATATATTCATCGTAATATATTCTACAAATGAATTGACATATGAAATATTCTTGAAATATATTCTACAAATGAATTGACATGAAATATTCTTGAAATATATTCTACAAATGAATTGACAGATCTTCATTTCATGCTATATTGAATAAATTGCAATATAACATAGACATACCAACCTTTTCTACAAACTCTTTTTCTCATTTCTGTAAATTGTAAGATCTACAGTAAAATCCAAGTCATCCAAAACAACAATTGATAGTATTTTCCAATTTTTGATGGCCAGAACTAAAAATGCACACCAATTCCAATTGAAGTACACTGTAGGTATGAAATTTGAAATTTTGCATACAAAAACCTAATTAGACTAGTATAGTTTTAATTTCAGAAATAAATTAAACTTCTATTGTGAAATAAGAATGCATCCAACATTTGAAATGAGAACAGAACAACTGTAAATGTTGGTTTCTTGTTGACGAGCATCATAGTTTGGAAACCAATCTCATGGCTCTGCAATTTTGTATCATCTGTTTCTTTTTTATTATAATATAAATCATCATCGTTCCTTGCAAAAATTAATAAATGAGAACATAACATATATAATACATTCCGAAGAAAAAAACAGAGATAATGCAAAAATATAACCAAATCGATACTCAAGAAATTTTTAAAAGGGGACCAAGAGCATTTTTATTATATTATGATTTCATTATAGAGCAAAGGGATAGTTTACAGTTGAATCAATAACATCAAACAACTCCTTCAATAATAACTGTCCCTACTACCTATTAAATTCTATTTATAGACCTCAAGGGTCGGATTGTCCATGTTACAAGTGGATTTCATTTTAGTGAAACTGAAATGTCGATTCACCCACGAGCCAACCCGTCCTCTACTGTACTTTCTTGGCTTCAAACGAAGATACCAACTACTATGGAACAAGGAAAACATGACAATTCAACACAGAGGGGAAAACAGTGCTGAAGTGGACATGCTTCAACAGCAGGGCTAGAAAGGGAGTAGAAGAGGAAGTTGCATTCTAGTTATCTGGATGGGAGATGCGAGTAGAGAAGAATTATAACAAAGATGCACAGTGTGTGAGAGGTATCTAAGGAGAAAATGGAAATACCCATGAAAGAACAAAATGGCAAGGAAGAGAGAAATGACATAGACAAATATGGCTCATCAAAAAACAACATGCAATACCCATATGATGTGGACAAATTAAAAGCTGGAATTGAAGAAATCAATCCTGCTATGCCACTGAGAAGGGATGCTTGGGTTGTTGAAGAGGGACAAGTTGTTGACTCAATGTAGAAAATACTTCATTGAGTGATTGTTGTAAAGGAAAGTTTCCTATGGCTAGGGTTTAAGAGGCCATCAACGTACTGGGGTTGAAAGAGAGATGCATAATGTTTAGCAAGCATATATAAGCAAGTTTCAGATATTAGAATGGTTCATACCTTATCCAAACGAAGGTTGATCCAATCAACCCTTCAATCCTCTTCTTGCTCCTCTTGCTCCAAGAGACCTGCAAAACAAGTTATACCTTCCACAAACCAAATAAAATATATGAAAGGAGATTATATTTAATGAAACATGAAAACATAATCTAATAAATGACATCATATAATCATAATCAGAGATTCAATCACACATTGAACAATTATTTGGGAAGAACAAGGACATCACATCTTTATTAATTTTGAAAACAAGTACAAATATACCTTCTCTTCAAGTTCGGCACCTCGCGAAACCTTGATCTAGTTTTGCTGCTTCTCTTCTCCAAGGAACTCAGACTCCAAGCTCTACAACACAAGGAGAAAGCTTCTAGGGAAAAGGTGTGGGCAAAGAGAGCTCCAAATCCTCCAGCATAACAATGCAAAGATTCAAGTCTCCTCTCATGGACCTCCCTACCTCTATTTATATGCTTTATGAAGAGTTAGGGTCGAAGAAAAAGTAGTTACAACTGAAGGAGTCAGTTGCATAACTACCCAAACTACCCAAATTACCCAAATTTCAAACTAAATATTTTTTTGACATTTTTCAGAGGCGTACGCGGGTATTATATATAGACAGTCACGTACATACGTGGGTTTCCTTAAGGAAACTTGCGTACACATCTAAAAACTCATTTTAAGGGTACTTGTGGGCATTTTCAGACTTTGGTGTCTTCTAGAAAGTTTTAGCTAACACAGATACCTTTCCAATGGTGTAGAGATAAGGTCAAACAGAGTTACAAAACTCTAGATATGGGACCTCCAAGTTGGGTGTTTTTTCAGTGACATTCAATGACTTTCATGAAGTGTCGTCATGGAAGTGTCGACATGCGACAAAATCATGGGAAAGTGGTCACAGGCATAGATGTGTCATTTTGAGCTATAATAGATTCCCCCTAATGTATGAGGTTAGAGGGGAAGACGATAGTCAAAATACATTATAAAGGAAACAGCTGAGTATGGAGAGAGCAGAGAATCCAAGATCAAAAGGCTCAAACAAAGGTACCTGAAAGAGAGATAAATTTCAGAAAAAACTGATCTCTGGGACATACAAGTCCATATACAAAACATCGCCATAAAGATATAGGTGGATCCAACATATGTATAACTAATAAAACTATCATGGTCGCTCAATATGCAAAAAGACACCATATCAAATCTAAAGGAGTCATGGCCACAAATGAACAAGGTATATCCATGCTCAACAATCGATCATAGCCACAAGAATACAAGGTGGATCTCTTACTTAGAAAAATGTCATATAAAATGTAACAAGGTCTTGCGCAGCTTGGGAAATAGAAAAAATGATGATAATCCTACTGTCGGCCCAAGGTCTTCAATCCAAACCTGCCCAAAAGGTATGAATCCTAACCATGCGAATAAAGGAGTTGAAGTCAAACATGGAGGAAACCATTTGATTACCGGTTGTTGCAGCTGCAACTGTTTTCCCCAAATTTTCAAATTTTGGACCCCCTTATGATTTTAAACATTGCCTTGAATCATTTGGATCCATGAACTCTTTTGTCGTGCTTTAATCTCGGACTATTTTTGAGGTTAACTCTCTTCCTATTGTAAAAAATTGCTTATGTTTGAAGCTGTTGTGGGTCACAGAATTTAGAGTTTGTTTTGTTACCCTTCGAGCTGCATTTTCCTCTCGGGAACTTAGTTCCCGTGCTAACCACTGTTCTGAAAGTCGTTTAAACAACTTATCGGCACCATGTTTCCTTAGGGAGCCTCCGTTGCGGAAATCGAACAATGACCTTAACTTATTTGTTGTCGCGTCATTTTGTTTGGCTTGTTCACATTATCGTAGGCTGTAGTCTGTTTATCTTCCGCCCTTGCAGCTCCCAAACAAACTAGATATCTGACATACAACTGCTCCACCAGCCGATGCTTTGCCGGGTCTTCGTCACTTTGTGTTGGATAGGAGGCCGTAGTCTTTTATCCTCCACCCTTGCAGCTATGTAACGCACTGAGTGTCCGACATTGATGTCCTTTCGCTTTCCAACTGGGACTTTTTCACCTAGAATTTGAGTCTAGCTTTGTCGACACCGATAAACTTAACGGTCTCATGGATCCCGTTGCCTGTTAGAGATCCATCGACGCGGCTGTGGATAAGACTACCTCGACCGAGGTTTTAGTATTTTAAGCCACCGAAATTTTTTCTCTCCCGGTCGTTTTGTCAGTTTTAAACCCTTATGGACGAGACAGTGGTTCTGGCGTTTGTTAAGGTTTTTCATGACAATATAAGGCCTCTTTTGATGACTAGTCATTTCGTTGATGCATTTTGGTTTTATTGAAAAATGCAGTCCTGATTAATGATACATGTCATGTAATTGCAGATGAACTCAAGAGATTTTTTATAAATTACTACTATGAGAAGACATAGCGGGAAGACGAAGTAGCAAAATCAATGGCGACAAAAGCCCAGGCCTGGAAAGATCTGTCAGTTACCAAGCGGATCATGCTTTGCCAAGTACTCTAAAAACACAACGCATGAAGTAAATCATGAGTACTCACAGAAAAGACAAAATTGGGGATATTGAATGATTTGGAGGAACCCAAAGGTCACACGGTTAGAGGGCAGCCCAAGCGGTTAGCTGATTTGGTTTAAATATAGGAAAGTTAGAACTTACAGGGGATTTTCCCTAGAAAAAACTTGTGAACCATTGTTTGTAAGAGGAACTACTTCGTTTTACAATAAGAAATTACATTTTTTTTTGCCTGTTGGAGAAGGTGTTGTGTGGAATGTTTCAATGCGATAAATGAACAATGTTGAAAGGGAACTATTTCGTTTTCGACTATGTTTCATTAACTATGAGAGCGTTCTAACTTTCAGAACCTATGTTCTTACTTGAATGTTCTCTAGTATATTCTATAATTTTTCCACTATGAGTAATGGAATTTTAACTGTTGATGAGCTGCCTTATCATGTATACTTTATTCACGTTTGTATGTTTGGTTTTAAGAACAACTACCTGTGATTTGCCGTAACATATGAATAGTATTGCATTACTCATGAATTAATATCTAGCTCTCTAGAGATAGCCTAGTTAGTATCTATTTTCTAATGGTGTGTGATTTAGATGTGGGGAAGTTAAGATGAGAGGTAAGAACATGCGCATCACATTGTGAACAGTCCCTGCATCCTTAATCAATTTGCATGTTAGGTAGGCATGTGCATTTCATATTTTAAGTCAAAAATACAAAAATATATATGGTGGATCGGGCCGCAACCGGTAAAACCTTTTATTTTTGTTACCTGGCCTACGGTAGCCGGACAACAAACTGGATGGATTCCCTACACCAAACAGTCACGGGCTAATTGGGAACGTTGACTAGGGAGAATCCCTTGCTATTGCCACCTGTGAATTTCCAGGCCTCAACACCGGTCAATAATGAGAACCGTTAACAAACGCAAGGGAAACCACCATTAATGAAAATGGTCCCCAAGGTACCTAGTACATTCTAACAAGTGTGAATACAAGGACTTGAAGTCGAACACTTGAAGAATCCATCAAGTAGGAGACATTAAGGTATTCTCACTACCCAATAGCGAGGGAAATTGCCACTGATGACTACAATACCCAAGGTACTGTCATAAAATTCTAAATCTCATCCCCAAAGCAAGATTTGTTGCAGTCGATAGGAAGAGATCCGTTGGAAGGAAGGCATTAAGGAATCCTTCATCATCCAACACGAGGTAAGTCAAAGACTAATTGGATCTGGAATTGGTACTAAATTTCATGACAAGGACCGCCAAATACATGATGTAATGAACTGATACCAGGGAATGGATGACATGAAAGGTCAAGGCAACTACAGAATGGCCTACAAAGGTTTAATCCTTGAACAGTGAGCACGACACAAAAGTGACTTAGTTAGATTTTGACACAAAAGGACCAATGACACAAATATGCAATGTAGGAGACATTGACAGATTCCCCATATAATTGGAAAAGAAACCTACTGGAGGAGTAAAAAACTCTGAATCGAGATAAGATAAAAAAACTAGGACCCAACTGTTGATAGACTCAAAAGTGGTGCTTTGTTCAAGGAAACAAGACTTGTTGCCATGATGTAAAAAACATGTGAATGAACTTCCCTCCCCCTCTTTCTTGTAAAGGTTTAATGAGTCCAAGAAAGAAAACTCGGCACCTTCTTTATTTTTGGCAAGCTCGAAGAAGAGACAGAAGAATGCTTCATAAATCATTGATTCATGGATTTTACGAGCCCGAACTAGTACATGCTCGACGATGTTTTCATAGTTTAGAGAGTCTGAAAACTCCAAAGAAGACTCCAGGGGGGTGCTTTTTTGTACAATTTAGTCGCCTGAGGCCGAAAAAGTATAAAACAAACCATAGAAGAACTCTCTTAGCTTCCGAAGAAGTAAGCCGCACCTTTTTCGTATTTAGTCAGAAAGCTCCAAAAAAGGTTAAATTACCACCTACCCAATGCTCCTTCAAAAGCAACATATAGCCTAAGTTTTAGGAGTGTGAAGGAAGGAAATATCACTCCAAAAGATCCATTTGAGTACGACAAATGGGGCTTACAAAAATAAACTCGATGCTTTGTTCTTTAGTGTTTAAGGAGCATGACAAAGGCATAAAGTACACTCAGAATCTATTTCATGTTTAGGTCTTGTTGGCTAGATTTTCTGACCTGGGCCAACAAGGAGAAATATTCCACACAAAGCGCTTAAAACAGCCCTCGGTGTGTTTGGGATGACTAAATCTCACAGGAACAAAGGCCCCGCTGCCTTATGATTTTGCTATCAAAAGAGAGTCTCACAATTTAGTGATAGGAATTATTAAAATGAAACAAATATCTCAAAGATGTAATCTAAGTAACATGACTAATCTAAGATGAATTGACATAAATATTGAAAAGAAAGTACTAGTGGATTCAACTTCTTGTTTGCGAAGATTTCCGACCTCATACCTCAACTCTTGATGATTATAATCCTCATGCGCATCAATAAACAACTCCATGAAATGTTTCCATGAGTGAATGGATTTAGCTGGTAACATTTCAAACCAGCCTCGAATTCTCCTTTTGAAAGTGACAGTAAAAAGCCTGCAAATCCTGCTCTCACAAACTATATGATCATGGTTACAAATAAATATAAATTCAATGAGATGTTTCAAAGCAGTCATTTTACCTTCTCCATCAAAACTTAACCTCTACAAGATATTTAATGCACTTTCAGAAATACCTCCAGCAGGCCCAAGCATGTTGAAAGCATGTTCTAAAACAGTAATAGGATCCATTTTAAAATAGATCAAAATTTAAAAATAAATAGCTCAAAAGGGCTTACTTGTCGATCGTCCCTCCTTCTAGCGCCATTTGTTGGCCATAATTTCTAACCTGGGCCAACCAGAAGAAATAGTCCACACAAAGCGCTTAAAACAACCCTCGGTGTGTTTGGGATGACTAAATCTTGCGAGAAAAAATGCCCCGCTGCCTTATGAGTTTGCTCTCAAAAGAGAGTCTCACAATTTAGTGATAGGAATTATTAAAATGAAACAAATATCTCAAAGATGTAATCTAAGTAACATGACTAATCTAAGATGAATACTTGAATAGTTGAAAAACATACAAATTTAACAGCTATTAAAACACACAGGTTTTAAGAGAAACTAAATTGTATCCTTCACTATGAAATAAACTAAAACCTAATTTAAAAACTAACTCTAGACCTAATCTATCCTGTGCGCAGGAGCATAACTAAATGTTAAAATTTCTGATGTATAAAAGAGAAAGTTTTATAACTGGCTTACTTAAACAAAGTTAAATAAGTAGTCATTTTGAATAAGAACGCCAATTCCTTTAAAGATAAATAATAGAAAAACACTTATTATTCACCTCTAAATAAATAGTTTATACAATCAGAAATATGCTCATTTCACACAATAAAACAAAAAAAATCTAAACACAAAAATGAGCAAAGATTATCAAGTTTAATTCATAATCAAAGTGCAAATTATAATAAAAAAAACACAACTGATTACAATTAACTGGATGAAAATGATCACTAAGTAATCTCAAACCTTTGATTACAACTTCATAAATAATTACAAAATATACTCAATGGTCATGAGAAAACTAACTGAAGGCGGCCACGCATATTCCTTTCTCTGTTAAATCAAAAGTTACAAAGAAAAATACAGAATAGAGAGACCAAAATTCCTTCCATTCTGCAGAGCATTTTCCCCCATCTGGAAGCATCTCCTAAATTGTTCCCAAAGCAAAGTTTACAAAAAAATAATAATTTCAGAAGAGAAAACAATTCATCTTCCAATTTTTGGAGACCACCCCCCATCCTCTTACTAATTCGATTGTTGCTTCCTTAAATAGGTATAAGATATCCAATTTTAAGGAAATCAACGAATAATTGAAATCTGCACATAATAAACCAACGATTAGAAATAAAATAGAAAAGTAAATAAAGTTTACCTTTACCATTAATCTCCTTCACATTGGTGAATAGACGGTGGTATCTTCTAGATCTCAACAAACTCTACAAACTGCAATTTCTTTAATTTTGACAAAATTATGGAAATCTATGGGGCCTCGTCTTGGTAGGTAGAATTATTGACATGCTATCAATCTCAACAATGTAGCAATTTTCAACGCAAAAGCAGTTACTTAATTATTAATTCAAAAATGAAGGCGACGATTTTGATGGAAAAGAAGATCGGGTGGTATCTTCTCAGAATCAAATATTCAGCTTCTAGCATTTCTGTCAACCGTCTGGGTGGTTATTTATTACACCAATTTTGCAATCGAATTAATATACACTGATAAGTCTCTATTAATGGAATTCTAAAATCGATGAAGATATCGCGGAAGCAATTACAAACTCTAACAATAATCCCAAGAATTCATAAATGCAATCTACGATTGGATCGCTATTCTCCTTGAATACTGTAAGATTCGTGAACATGTCAGTCTTATTATAGCCAATAATCGGTTGAGATTATGTTGGCATTTTCTCGGCAGCGATTTGGTGTATTTATTTTTGGTGGCATCCAGATTATGTATAAGGCTCAAACGTGGCTTGTTCATTTCTGGATAATAAGCAATCTTAATGGCGTTTGCTCAAAATACGTGCAAGATGAATGATATCCATTCATTCAATGGAATCCAAGCCTGCCATATAACCCAAAATAAGTATTAGCAACTGGAAAATGAATGAAATACGATTTTTTCCTTTGATTTAATAACCAACTCATTCATGCATGAACCAAACCATGATTTTAATAAAATAATCAACTTCACGTTACTATGGAAAAGTCAAATTAAATAATGTTTTATCATTGATATGGATTTGTCTTCTTCCATTGATGTGGCTTTGTTAAAGAGTTTCTTGTGTGAAAAAAATAAAAGGTTAATTTCCATTTTGAAACCTTAAATATTAAAAAAAATATCCATTCGCTAAAAAAAATGTGATGACCACTGAATTCCATGAACGTTTCATTTGATTTCTAATTTTAAGATTATCCATCATTAAAATGATGATAATGGTTAATCATTAACTCGTATAATGTTAAATAGGTATAAGTAAATAACTTTTATAAACTTGAAGTTAAAGTTAAAATAAAAGGACAAATAAAAAGGTAATTTCAAATTATTATTGGTGTTTTAAAGTCCTTTTATTTTAAATATGGAATTTTGGTCATAGTTATATTAATGTTGAAAAATCACAAGTTTATTAAAGCTAACAAGCCTTGCTTTTATTTCAAAATTTTAAATCTTAAAACATAAACTTCATTTTTAGAATAACGAAATATGAAAGAACATGTAACCTTATAAGGTAATCAAAACTTATACCAACAGATATGAGAGTTGTATGATGCTAATTTCAAACGTGCAAGTTCGTCTCAACTCTTTTAATATATACTCTTAGTGGATGCCCATGTTGGATGAGAACAACCTTTATTAAGAATGTTTGAATTTACTAAAGATCATAAGGATATGAAGAAGGCGCAATTTCCATAAAAATATAGAAATGAAAACCAAGCCAAAGAACTAGCAATGTGAAAATCGAAGAATCAACAAAGGAAAGCCATACACTCACTTACCAAATAAAACAAAATAAAATAAAAAAACTAAGTATTTATAAAAATTCATATGGGGGCCCCTTGATTTTGTGTAAAATCAAGGGAAGTTGTTGGGGTGCCAACAAATGGCAACATGCTGGGCGAACCAGTGATCTCTGCAAAATAATTCTAAATCTTAAATAATATAAGAGAAATAATGATAAAGGCCTCTTCAAATGTCAATTTCCCAATCACATAAATTAATCCTTCCATTGGCTTATATATGTAAAGATTGAACCAAAAATTTCAAAATCAATCAAACTATCTCGACCATTATCCAAAATCTTATAAAGATAAATGATTATTCTACAAATGCAAAAAGAAAAATTTCCAAGGAATCAATTTCTCTTAACCAAAACAAGTCGAAGAACACGTAGTATATAGGTATGACCTCAATACCACAGGATAAACCTGTTAACCTCACTTAGATGCTTTTATCTCATCCATTAAATATAGATAATAATAAAAAAATCGGACACAATAAATAAAGACATTAACTGGATACTACTACCTTGGCTTGGTAACCAGATGCTGGCAGCATCATTCACAAGAACTGTCGAAAAATGAAAAGTCAAGCTCGTGACGAGACCTCCTTTCTCCTAATCAAATGACTAAGAGCCATTACCCTGGCTTGGTAACTAGATGCGGTAATGTCATTTCAACAGAGCTTATGATCATGACAGGTCGGCTCGTGATGAGACCTCCCATTATTCAGTTAATCCCTTATATTTTATTAATGAATAATATTAACGTTATTGTTGATCTCAAGAGAGATTACTTAGTGGATAGGGAAGCAGATCCAAATGGCCCACTAAAGAACAAAGGATGGCGTAAAAAGTCTAAAAGATAAGTTACGATTCCTGACTTACTTCAATATAGGGAAAATTATTCCTTTGAAAAGAAACTTATCTACATTATAGCATCATTTTGAAAGATAAAGATCCTAGATAATAGTCAAGTAACTCAATCAATCCATCAATACGATCCATAATAATTTTTCAAACCCAAGACTAATCTCGCTATGGTTAGAATCTTGACAAAAGAAGAGTGTCTTAATAATGATGTCCCTTTAATACAAAATGATTTTGATCAAATACTTGACAGAAATTCATGGTTTTGATCACCATATGCTAAAATTAGTTTAACCCCTTTTTGGAAAACAAGCAAACTGAAAAAGCAAATTCTATTAACTTACAAAATAAAACCGATCAAAGCAAGAAATCTAAAATGGATATATGCAAACAAAAAAATAAAAACTCAACCCTGAATAGATTAACATCTTAAGTGGAGAAACATGAAATAGCTATATCACAAATGAAAAGAGAGAATTAGTTTCTACAAGATGAAAAAAATATGTTTCTCTATAATTTGCGACATAAGGATTTGTTTAAAAATAAGCAAGATGTTTTAATAAGTTAGGCCGCCCTTATTAATAATCAAAAGAAAACAAACCAAAAATAAACAAATTTAAACTTAATCTTAAATTACATATGCAATTACAACTCAAAACATTTTGGTATTAATGTACGACAACATTCTTCATTTTCTTAAAATTTCCTGCTTATGATCATAAGAATGTATTAAACATTTTCCCAATTAAGTCTAACAAGTAAAAGATAAATGACTTAACAAGAAAATTTTAAATAAACATAATTATGAGCAAGCGAGTCAAAGGTAAAGAAAACATCCCTGAATGTATCAATAAGTGTCACCTCTTGAAATTAGCATCATCTTCATAACTACATTTATTCAAAACAAGCAAAATTAAAACTGAAGAAAACAAAATAAACCTAAGCCTAACTATGTACAAGAGAAATCAATTGTGATGAAAATTTAAGTAAAGTGAAATAGCCAATGAAGCCATCGAAGCATTTGTAATCCTAAAAAATAAAACATATCAAATATTAATAATATGAATTGAAATGCTTCATACTAAAAAATAGAAAGTATTAAATTGGAGCTTGTATCTACAAAAGGAAGAAAAACTGGACATGGAAACCTTTTAAGATATGATCCTTCCAACCAAAAATAAATTGAATCATAAAAAGAAGATTGGAGGACATCTACAACTTATGAAGATTCAATGGAGTGTGTGATAGAAAATTCATCAGATAGTAATAAAAAAGCGGCATGTCGAGATTACGATCAATGGTTTCAAGGGAAGTTAAAGTAGAGGATATCTTTAGTAAGGAAACATCGTCCTCATAGAATTGAAAATCAAATTTTGACATTACCTTAGAGTGAGAAATTTCCCTTTAAAATTCATGTGATTTTGATGACTCAATTAATTTACAATTGAAAAGATTAGTATCGCCAAAATCTAAAACATTATAAGAAATGGTTTTATCTTCTGACTTAGCTTCTTTAATATTATCGTATGCATGAGATTCGTGAGCAATATTTATAAAATTATTTTCATCGTCGATATCTTGAATAGAAAGATTTTCCTCATTCTTATACAACAAATCACTTTGCATAGGAACTGACCATAGTGGAGAATTTGTTTGTATATTAGTATCTGGATATGAACTATAATCAGTAAATAGATCCGAATATAAAGCATGATAACTTTCCAAATGTTGAAAATTAGATGTTCCTATTTTCATAGGACAATCTTGATTAACTGATTCAATAGAAAAATCATTGTCTATATTCTGATTTGTTAATATATTTTGTGAAGGAATAAGATAATTTTGTTCAATTTGAGAAGAAGAAAATGCAAAATCATGATTTATGCAACTATCATTCAAAGATTCGGTTTTAGGTCCTAAAATCATCGATTCCTTTTCGACTACATTTGCTTGAACAAGAGAATGATTTTTTAATGTAAGTGTCGAATTCAATTTCTTTTGTTCTTGAAATTGTATATTAGAAGATCCTAAGATTTGTTGATGTTCAACAATTTTAGTAAAAGAATTTGGATCACTAATATTATACCTTGAATCAATATTAATCGATGAAGTGATGCAATCATCAACATGCATATCGTTAATTTGAAGCTTATCATTATTTTCTCGATCATGTAAAGTTGAATGAGAATCAAGCTATAAAAATAAATCTGTTATTTCTTTTGCAGAAAGTTGATCTTTCTCATGGAATCTAAAATTAATTTACATAACTCTTGAAAAGAAAGTACTAGTAGATTCACCTTCTTGTTTGCAAAGATTTCCAACCTCATACCTCAACTCTTGATAATTATAATCCTCATGCGCATCAATAAACAACTCCATGAAATGATTCCATGAGTGAATGGATTTAGCTGGTAACATTTCAAACTAGCCTCGGATTCTCCGTTTGAAAGTGACAATAAAAATCCTGCAAATCCTGCTCTCACAAACTATACGATCATGGTTACAAATAAATATAAATTCAATGAGATGTTTCAAAGCAGTCATTTTACCTTCTCCATCAAAACTTAACCTCTGCAAGAGATTTATTGCACTTTCAGAAACACCTCCAGTAGGCCCAGGCATGCTGAAAGCATGTTCTAAAATAGTAATAGGAGCCATTTTAAAATAGACCAAAATTTAAAAATAAATAGCTCAAAAGGGCTTACTTACCGATCGGCCCTCCTTCTAGCGCCATTTGTTGGCCGGATTTTCTGACCTAGGCCAACCAGGAGAAATAGTCCACACAAAGTGCTTAAAACATCCCTCAGTGTGTTTGGGATGACTAAATCTCATGGGAACCAAGGCCCTGCTGCCTTATGAGTTTGCTCTCAAAAGAGAGTCTCACAATTTAGTGATAGCAATTATTAAAATGAAACAAATATCTCAAAGATGTAATCTAAGTAACATGACTAATCTAAGATGAATACTTGAATAGTTGAAAAACATACAAATTTAACAGCTATTAAAACACACAGGCTTTAAGAGCAACTAAATTGTATCCTTGACTATGAAATAAACTAAAACCTAATTTAAAATCTAACTCTAGACCTAATCTATCCTGCGCGCAGGAGCATAACTAAATGTTAAAATTTCTGATGTATAAAAGAGAACGTTTTATAACTGGCTTACTTAAACAAAGTTAAATAAGTAGTCATTTTGAATAAGAACGCCAATTCGTTTAAATATAAATAATAGAAAAACAATTATTATTCACCTCTAAATAAATTGTTTATACAATCAGAAATATTTTAATTTCATACAAGAAAACAAAAAAATCTAAACACAAAAATGAGTCAAGATGATCAAGTTTAATTCATAATCAAAGTGCAAATTATAAATTAAAAGAAACACAACTGATTACAATTAACTGGATGAAAATGATCACTAAGTAATCTAAAACCTTTGATTACAACTTCATAAATAATTACAAAATATAGTCAATGGTCATGAGAAAACTAACTGAAGGCAACCACGCATCTTCCTTTCTCTGTTAAATAAAATGTTACAAAGAAAAATACAGAATAGAGAGACCAAAATTCCTTCCATTCTGCAGAGCGTTTTCCCCCATCTGGCAGCATCTCCTAAATTATTCCCAAAGCAAAGTTTACAAAAAAATAATAATTTCAGAAGAGAAAACAATTCATCTTCCAATTTCTGGAGACCACCCCCCATCCTTTTACTAATTCGATCATTGCTTCCTTAAATACGTAGAAGATATCCAATTTTAAGGAAATCAGCAAATAATTAGTAGCTGACACAACTGTATTTATCAATCTACTTCAGGTTCTCGTTACCGTTTAGCTATCTGTGAAAGTAGCAACCCAATATCTTTAATTCATGGACTTCCCAGCTACACGTCGAAGAAGAAATCCAGTTCCGTTCAAAGTTCCAGACCATAATCCACCTTTCCTATTATTAATTCTTGCACATGATCTAGGAACTAAGATTCAATCTCATCAAAGAATTATTAACAATTACTCATGAATTGGAAATTTCCAGGAACCAAATAAGTTTCCTCTCTGTATATTATATAAACAATAAAGGATTACAATTCCCATGCATGAGCCATAGCTTAACTCAATGAAGAATTCGAATAACTAAGGGACAATTCGAATTCCCATGCATGAGTCTAGCTTAACTGACTCTTTGCCATGCAATACCACTCAGTTAACCACTTGACAAAAAAACTTAAATGACTCACCAATCCTAACTGAAGTTGGAGTGCAATAAATGACTTAATCTTAACTGAAGGAGATCAAACACATGTCATAGCAACCAACCATCAAGTGCTAGTACTGCATGACTCCAATAAACCTTGATGAGGTTAACTGAAGCTGAACTGACCATCAGAAGTTGGTGAAGGCACCTAGTCCACTCCAGTTCATTAAATAATAATAAAATAATCAATAAATAATGATTAAATAATATATTTAATGCATGGAGGCGCCTTAACTGACTGTAACTGATTGGTTGAACTGAAATTAACCCCCAGTTAGCAATTAGGTGCATGAATGTCAACCAGATCACCCCTGGAGTGCTCCAGTTAGCCTCCTTGACTGTAGGAAAGGCTAAGTTAGCCTCCTTGACTATAGGTAGGCGTGGGAGTGATTGGGATGATGGTAATTAATGCTCCTTGATGTCAATTAAACTTAGGATAGTGGTTTAACTAGGCCAATTTTGACTGAAGAGTGTGTATGATGGTAAATGTCTCCAACACCTATTTGTATTAGGTGAGATAAATTTCATGAAATTGTTACAACAAATCTCACCCATCATTTCCCCTACACATAAAAGACAAATCAATTAACCATGTTAAAAATTGTCAACAAACGAAGAGGATATTTATTTGAATAGTATAGTAAAAGAAACTTCCCTTTATTCTATTTTATGAATGTCGTATCCTTCACAGAGGTTCTAATATTCATTTATCTTTCCACTCGGTGAATCCATGGTAAAATTTTATGAGCTTTGCAGTTTGCGCAGGCTTCGTGTGAACTCGCAATAATTTTAACTTGCAATTTCACCTTTTATGAAATGGTACATTCTTTGTTTTCTCTGGCGATCAAATTGTTTCATGATTCTGCGATTCAAGGTAATTAAGGAATTTGTAGGGTTATTGTGACTCTTCGTAGTTGTTGTTCATATCAACCACCTTGAAATCTGCACATAATAAACCAACGATCAAAAATAAAATAGAAAAGTAAATAAAGTTTACCTTTACCATTAATCTCCTTCACATTGGTAAATAGACATTAGTATCTTCTAGATCTCAACAAACTCTGCAAACTGCGATTTCTTTAATTTTGACAAAATTATGGAAATCTATGGGGCCTCGTCTTGGTAGGTAGAATGATTGACGTGCTATCAATCTCAACAATGTAGCAATTTTCAACGCAAAAGCAGTTACTTAATTATTAATTCAAAAATGAAGGCGACTATTTTGATGGAAAAGAAGATCGGGTGGTATCTTCTAAGAATCAAATCTTCAGCTTCTAGCATTTGTGTTAACCGTCCGGGTGGTTATTTCTTACACCAATTTTGCAATCGAATTAATATACGCTGATAAGTCTCTATTAATGGAATTCTAAAATCGATGAAGAAATCTCGGAAGTAATTACAAACTCTAACAATAATCCAGAGAATTCATAAATGCAATCTACGATTGGATCGCTAATCTCCTTGAATACTGTAAGATTCGTGAACATGTCAGTCTTATTATAGCCAATAATTGGTTGAGATTATGTTGGCATTTTCTCGGCAGCGATTTGGTGTTTTTATTTTTGATGGCAGCCAAATTATGTATAAGACTCAAACGTGGCTTGTTATTTTCTGGATAATAAGCAATATTAATGGTGTTTGCTCAAAATGCGTGCAAGATGAATGATATCCATTCATTTAGTGGAATCCAATCCTGCCATATAACCCAAAATAAGTATTAACAAACTAGAAAATGAATGAAATACGATTTTTCTCTTTGATTTAATAACCAACTCATTCATGCATGAACCAAAGCATTAATTTAATAAAATAATCAACTTCACGTTACTATGGAAAAGTCAAATTAAATAATGTTTTATCATTGATATGGATTTGTCTTCTTCAATTGATGTGGCTTGGTTAAAGCGTTTCTTGTGTGAAAAAAATAAAAGGTTAATTTCCATTTTGAAACCTTAAATATTAAAAAAATATGCATTCACTAAAAAAATGTGATAACCACCGAATTCCATGAACGTTTCGTTGGATTTCTAATTTTAAGGTTATCCATCATTAAAATGATGATAATGGTTAATCATTAACTCTTATACTATTAAATAGGTATAAGTAAATAACTTTTATAAAGTTGAAGTTAAAGTTAAAATAAAAGGACAAATAAAAAGGTAATTTCAAATTATTATTGTTGTTTTAAAGTCTTTTTATTTTAAATATGGGATTTTGGTCATAGTTATATTAATCTTGAAAAATCACAAGTTTATTAAAGCTAACAAGCCTTGCTTTTATTTCAAAATTCTAAATCTTAAAATATAAACTTCATTTTTAGAATAATGAAATATGAAAGAACATGTAACTTTATAAGGTAATCAGAACTTATACCAACATATATATGAGTTTTATGATGCTAATTTCAAACGTGCCAGTTCATCTCAATTCTTTTGATATATACTCTTAGTGAATGCCCATGTTGGATGAGAACAACCTTTATTAAGAATATTTGAATTTACTGAAGATCATAAGAATATGAAGAAGGCACAATTTCCCTAAAAATATAGAAAAGAAAACCAAGCCAAAGAACTAGCAATGTGAAAATCGAAGAATCATCAAAGGAAAGCCATAAACTCACTTACCAAATAAAACAAAATAAAATAAAAAACTAAGTATTTATAAAAATTCATATGGGGGCCCCTTGATTTTGTGTAAAATCAAGGGAAGTTGTTGGGGTGCCAACAGGTCCAGAGCACGAAAAAGAGAAAAGTAAGCTCATAACGGGGGTTACTTTTCCATAATTTTAATCCCTCAGGTCCGGAAAAGTGATAAACCTATTCCTGAGAATACTCTTCTCAATTCCGTAGAAAAGAGAGTGTTCATTTCTCGTACTATTCCACATGGTCCAAGAAATTCATAACCTACCACCAATGGGGATGCCCATTCACATATTCTTTACGAGCCTGAATGGAAAAGTTTACTCGGCAGTCAAGTCTATTTTGAGGAGTCAGGCCTCAGCCTAAAGAAACTCAATATCTTTCCCGTGAAGTTTTATTGAGTCTGGAAAAGTCAACTCACGGCCTCCTTACTGTTTTTAACGAGCTCCAAGGAGAGCAAAAAGAATGCTCTAAATGCGAGGAGACTGTTGATGTAATTGTAACTTCGGAATGTATTCACTTGTATTTCTTATGTATTGTAACCCGATGTTTATTCCGGGATGTATTTGTAATGTACTCTGAGTCATGTCATGCCCCGAGGTTCCTATCAGGAGTTTCTATAATGTAATCAAGTCAAGTCATGTCAAGGTGGGTAACCCTCCTATTGTCGAAGGGTTAAAGTCCCCGCAGTTCCAGGGCACTAGGGTTATTAGACTCACCTAGTGAAGTCGACCTTAGTTGGGTTTAGTAAAGTCAGGAATTAGTATAAATAGAGAGCTAGCCTCTCTATTTATCACACACTCACTCACACTCAGTTGTAGCGCATAGCTAAGGAAGAGAAAGACACTAGGGAGAGGAAGAAGGAGGTTACTACTATCGGGAGATCATCTTACTGTTTTTGGGTTTCACTTTTTCCTTTCACGGATGAGTGTGGCACCCTGTTCTGAATGTATGCTGCAGCATGCATGGCTTCAACCCACAAATTTGCAGCCAACTTCTTTGATTCCAACATACAGGTGGTCATCTCCTTGAGAGACCGATTCTTCCTTTCCGCTACTCTGTTCTGCTGGAGAGTGTAAGGAATTGAATTTTGGACCTAAATACCACTTTGGGAGCATATGTGTAGAAACTCATTACTAACATAGTCCCCACCATTATCAGATATTAAGCCTAGAGGCATTCTCGATCAAGGCCTTCAGTTCAGAATTTTTTTCACATACTTCAGACTTCTTTTTGAGAAAGAAGACCCATGTGTACCTTGAAAAATAATCAATAAAAGTTAGAAGATACCTTGATCCATTCATGGATGTGACAGTCATCGGACCGCTGATATCAGAATGTATCAGCGCCAATATGCATGTAGCTTGGTTTGCCTTCCCCCGATCAAACTTGTGCTCAGGGTGTTTTCCAACCACACAGCCCTTGCAATTTTCAGTGGTTTCCTTGATGACCGGGAGGCCTTCAACCGTGGATTTTTTCTGTAATTGCTACAAATATTTGAAATTTAGATGGCCAAATCTTTCATGCCACAGCCTAATAACTTCATTTCCATGAGTTAGCAGAGCAGTGGGCTTTGCATCCGCAACAAAGTGAGAGAACTCATAGGCTTTTGCATGATGGTTTGCAAGGCCTTTAGCAATGAGTTTCCCGGATGCAAGCTCCATTATATCCACATCATTTGGGCTGAAATAAACTCTAATAGGCACTCATGTATGTGTCATCTAATAGACACTAAGGAGATTTGATGCCAGAGACGGTACATACAAAACATTTGAAAAATAGCCATTCTCAAGATCAATCGTACCTTGTCCTTCTAAAATGATGGTGGAGTCATCTCCCATGTGGATGGGGATGGATTTTCCAGTATCCAAGGATGAAAAGGAGTCTCTTTCAGCCATCATGTGGTTTAAAGCTCCAGAATCAATCAAGAGTGCTTTGGACTTCGAAGTGCTTGCCATGAGGGCATGACCTTTTTCATGCTGTGGTTCCTGATCTTGCTGATCTCTCCTCCGAAAGTTTTCCAGAAGATTGATGTGATTTCTCTCAAGGAGAGAGGTAGCTTCATCAAGCTTTTTCTTCATGCAGGCATGTTCAGGGTGGAAGCCCTTCCCGCAGTATGAACACTTGACTTTTTCTTTTCCATGATGCCCTTTTCCTTTGTTCTTCCTTGAGCCGGAAGACTCATCATGCTGCTCATTTTCAACTTTAGGCTTAGGAGCTTTGAATTTAGTTTTTGGGTTCTTTTGCTACTTTCCTTTACCCTTCAGATATTTGGGGCCCGAGACATGGAGGGCTTGATCATGGGAGGATTTGATGATCCCCATATAGACAAGCTTATCATGTTCACTTGTTAGGGACTCAATGAAGGCATTGAGTGTAGGCATCTTCTATCCAGGGGTTGTGATATTTCCCACATGGAATGTAGAGACAAAAACTAAATAATCAGCTCCAAGTTTGGAGAGTATGGCGAGGATGAGCTGATCATCTGCCTTCTCCACTTTGCATTGCTTCAAGAGTAAGACAGTGTGGTTGAACTTTGTGAAAAATTCATTCAATGTCTCAAAATTGGAAGGCTGGAGAGACATCAATTCATTTTTGAGCTGGTAAACTCTCAAATCATCCTACTTTCCATATAGGGTTTCCAATTTGTCCCAAATTTCCTTTGGAGTCTTCAATCCCAAAAAATGGAAAAGAAGATTCTGGGAAATAGAGAGGCACAAGAATCCAAATGCTTCATCCTTCTTGTTCAAGAATCTTGATTTGTCTATAGCAAAACCAAGCTCATATTCAGTGTCCATGGTGACTCTATAGAGTCCTTTGGAGCACAGCTGAATCTCCATGTCTCCTTTCCATGAGTGGAAATTGAATGGAGTCAAAAGATCTACTGAGGAGGCCATCTGGATCTGCTGGAGCGAATGCTTCACCTGTAGAAAGCCTGAAAAATCAGAACATAAAGGGCAATGTAAGTTCGGATAGCCTACACATTTTAGGCTTTCATCACACCCATCATAGTCAATCAATCAAGCTTGATCAACAAGTTCTTTACATGGGGTATTAAGTTGTAAGCCTTGGCTTCTGGTGCAGTGCTAGATTTTTGAGCTATTGCTCAACTTTCATGCAAGATCTGTCAAAAACCTTGTTTTTGAGAGATATGAGCTTTATCCCACTGTGAGCTCCGATACCATATTAATCTGCCACAGTAATCTAGGGACTAAACACAAGTCTCATCAAACATTAATAACAATAAGTCATGAAAATGGTGTAATAGGGATACAAAATGAGTAGTCGCTCTATATATTCACACAAAGAATCAGTAATACAATACAATGATCATGCTGCAAGCATGAATGACAAAGTAATTTGAATTCCCAAGGAGGTCATTAGAATTGAATGAGTGAGTCTAGCTTAACTAAATGTAAGCCACAATCAACACTCAAGTTAACCATCGTTCAAAACCCTAATTGACTCAACTGAGCCCTAACTAAAGTTGGAGTGCAATAAATAACTGAGTCTAACTGAAAGTAGGTTGGACACATGTCACAGCAAGCCAACCATCAAGTGGTAGTGCTTCAATGACTCCAATGAACCCCAATGAGGTTAACTGAAGTGTAACTGAACATCAGAAGTGGTTGGAGGTGCCCCTGTTGACTCCAGTTCATTAAATAATCAATTTAATGAAGAAAGGCGCCTTCACTGCTCTATTTAACTTATTGTAACCATCGGTTAGCAATATGGTGCATTAATGACACTCAGATCACCCTCGGAGTGCTCCAGTTAGCCTCCCTGAATGTAGGAGAAGGCTAAGTTAGCCTCCTTGACTGAAGGTAGGCATGGATGTGATCTAACTGATGTCATCTAGTGCTCCTCTGATGTTAATTAAGTCAATAATACTTAGGATAGTTGTTTAACTAGGCCAAATTGACCAAAATGAGTGTGTAAGGTGGTAAATGTCTCCAACACGAGTACTTCAGGGAGAAGCTTGGTGTTCTCCAAATCGAGGTTTCCTCCAAGGGGAAATGATGAGACCCAAAGCCATTCTAACATGGTGAGAGGATTGGTTCCTTCCATGGTCAGATGTAAGGGCTAAGCCATTATCTCATGGTGAGAGGATTGGTTCCTTCCATGTCATATGTGAGTGCTAGGCCATTCTGACGTGACTGTAGGATTGGTTCCTACATGATCAAAAGTAAGCCCTGAATGCCATTCTTGGAATGGATACACCTGGTCAGTTACCAGGAAAGCTCAGTCTGGGACTGAGGGCCATTCTGATGTGACTATAGGATTGGTTCCTACATGATCAAATGTGAGTGCAGAGCCCTTCTAACATTGGTTGTCAGATGTAATTGTAGAGCCCTTTCGGCATGAAGGATTGGTTCCTTGCATGGTCAAATATAAGTGCTGAGCCTTTCTGACATTGGTTGTCAAATGTAAGTGCAGAGCCTTTCGGCATGGAGGATTGGTTCCTTGCATGGCCGAGTGTAAGTGCTGAGCCTTTCTGACATTGGTTAACTGATGTGAGTGCTGGGCCTTTCTAACAGTGTTGTGGGAGCTGTTCCCACATGGTCAGATTTGAGTGTTGGGTGTGCCTTTCTGATATGATTATAGGATTGGTTCCTACATGATCAGATATAAGTGCTGGGCAAGCCATTTTGACTTAGGTTCAGATATAAGTGTTGAAAGAAGACCTACATGGAGGCTAGGCCTACAACCAGCATGAAAAAGGGCTGGCTCTGTAGAACTTCACGTGACAAGAAAAATCATGAGATAGCACCTGTGAAGATCCAGTGATGATGATCCAGCAGAGATGATCCAGATCGAGGGATGATCCAAATCCAATGATGATGCTCCAGAGATGATCTATATCAAGGGATGATCCAGATCCAGTGATGATGATCCAGATCGAGGAATGATCCAGATCCAGTGATGATGATCTAGATCGAGTGATGATCCAAATCCAGATAAAGATGACCTGAAGATGAAGATGACTTGAAGAAATAGATGACTTGAAGATGAAGATGATGTATACTCGATGATGATCCAGATGATGCAGAGAAGAATACTTGTGTTGATAAATTGTGTCGAGAGAATACCTTCCTAGTTAAGAGGGAGTGCTGATGTAACTGTAACTTCGGAATGTATTCACTTGTATTTCTTATGTATTGTAACCCAATGTTTATTCTGGGATGTATTTTTAATGTACTTGAGTCATGTCATGCCTCGAGGTTCCTATTGGGAGTTTCTATAATGTAAACAAGTCATGTCAAGTCAAGGTGGGTAACCCTCCTATTGTCAAAGGGTTAAATTCCTTGCAGTTTCGGGGCACTAGAGTTATTAAACTCACCTAGTGAAGTCGGCCTTAGTTGGGTTTAGTCAAGTCAGGAATTAGTATAAATAGAGAGTTAGCCTCTCTATTTATCACACACTCACTCACACTCAGTTGTAGCGCATAGCTGAGGAAGAGAAAGACACTGGGGTAAGGAATAAGGAGGTTACTACTGTCGAGAGATCATCTTACTATTTTTGGGTTTCACTTTTGGTGTTGATTCTATCTCTGAGGAAGTTGCGGGGTTTTCTCCATTTCTGGTTTCCCCGAGGAAAAACATTGTGTTCATAGTCTCTTATGTTTGATTGTTGTTCTTGTTTTTCTCTCATTTAAAGATCCTAATGTTATGTTATCTTTATGTTAAAAATCTAACAGACACGAGTGTCATAGGCAGGAGAAACTAGTTCCCAGCGCAAGGAACAAACCTATGCATAATGCAATGAACATGACTCAAGGTAAATGGTGTCAAGTTGCAAAGGCAAAATGATACAAGGCTTAGCGATGATGAGAACAAAGATGAGGGCTTATACAACGAGCTAAAAGTGTGAAATCCGGCATCAGGCTCATAAGCGTGAGCAGGGCACATGCAAATGCAGTTACAGCTTGAACAATAAGACAAGGACAGTAAATAGTTGTGAATCCAACTAAGAATCCTGTCTCCAAGAAACAACAACATCAAGATCATATTCGGAAGAAAAGATCCGATGCGGTTCACTTTGGAAAAAACACATGTGACTTTTCTATCTTCTATAAAAGGTAAAGTCAAGGTGAAATCGACTGAAGAAGATTCTATATCACCAAGGCTCGAGGGTTTATAATCAATAAGATCAACCTCAGAAGGAGAGAAAAAATCAACAAGGGAGATAGAGTCTGCAGGAACAAACTCAGTATCACAGGAGTTGAAAAATTTATAAGAAAAATCAAACTCATCAGGATCACTGACTTGCTGTTCAAGGGAAGAGTCAAAAGATTCAATAAGACCAACATAAGAAGAAAGGTCAGGCTTACTACGAAAATCAGGGTTAGACTTAGTCACAATTGAACCAAAATCCAATAGAAGATCAGACTGTATCAAAGACTCTAGGAAGAATTCATCCGAAGTAAGGAGATCATCCAAGATAGGACACATGTCTAAAATTTCAAATGGATCGACAGAGTGGAGAGCAAGCTCCATTGTCTGTATAGGATGACTCACCTGGTCAACTGCTGGGACCAAGTCCTGAGAAGGTAAGCATGAAATCAGACGCTGCTTCTCAGTAGCAATTGAACGCAAAGGATATGAGGCCACATAGCTCACCTACAGTGGGGTAGTGTCTATAGAAACACTGGGAATCAATAAAGGAAAGACCTGGTCTCTAGTTGGGTCAGGAAATGGATCAACAAAATCCAACTAATCGATAGTGACAATTTCTTCGCCATGATTAAAATACATCACACGAAAGAATGTTGACACCACAGCTTGCATGGCATAGACATAATCACGTCCAAGGAGGCATATTGAATTCCAAGGGGTCTTCTATCAACATGAAGTCAACTAAGAGGGTCTTCCCACCCAAAGTAGTAGGTGTTTGAGCAAGAATTCCCAAGGCTATACAAGTTCTTCTATCAAACACCAGTAACTGACTAGCAGTCGACACAAGGATGGGAGATCCCATGCCTTGCCAAGCATGAGAAGACAAAATACTAATTGAGGCTCCTTCATCAACAATACAACAAGCAATCATGTATGATTCAACTTTGACCTTTATCTGAAAAGGTGCATCAGAAGGAAGGCACGACTCAACTACGCTATCCCAATCAAAGGAAGCAATCCGAGAGCTTGGTGGGGGTTGAACCGAAATGAGATCAGTGCCCCCTTGTTCAGTAAGTTCCGAACTAGCAGTGAAGAAAATGTGACTAGTAGACACTTCACTCTCCAAAATAAGAGTGGCATTAATCGACAATGGAATCAATTCAACCGCTTCGTAAAATTCACTCTCCGAAGGGAGAGTGGGATTGACCAAAGATGACATTGGTTCAATCACATCAGGATCACTCTCTGAAAGAAGAGTGGGATCGACCAAAGATGAGATTGGTTCGACCACTTGATCAACCAAAGGTTGAGTAGGTTGTTGAGAAACTATAGGTTGTTCAGGAGAAGGAAATTCTTGAGTCTTGGACCACACTCTTCGCACCTCTACGATAGCAAGGCATTGGTGAGTAAGATGATCTTCCTTGCATAGCTTACAAGGGAACTTAAGTTTGCACTTCGAACGACCAGTTTTCTCAACATTTTCAACATCACTAGCAGTGGCTGACTGTTTTCTCTCAGCATGACCTACAAAGGCTGAGAGTTTGCCCCCGGCATGACCACCAAAGGATGGGTGACTGGGTCCAACCTGACTAAGAGAGGCTGGTTGTTGAGAGACTTCAGGATGTTCAAAAATAGGATGACCTTGGAACCAAACTCTTCGCACCTCCGTAATGAAAGGGCATTTATAAGTAAGGCAGTCTCCCTCACAAATCTTACAAGGAAACTTGGGCTTGTGTTTTGAACGGATAGTCTTTTCAACAGTGTCAACATGACTCGCAGTGGTTGACGAATTGTCTTCAGCATGAACCATAGAGGTTGAGAGACTACCCCCAGCATGACTTGTAGAGGCTGAGAGACTGGGTCCAACATGACCTGCAAAGGTTTGATGGGCACCACCAGCATGGACTACATAGGCTGAATGGTTAGGATCAACATGCTTTGCAGCAGTTGAGTGTGTGCACCCAGCATTAACCATAGAGGCTGGGTGGATGGATCCAACATGACTTCCATAGGTTGGATTGGGAGGTTCAACTTAAACATCAGAGGTTGAGCGGGTGCCCTTAGCATGAACTACAGAGGCTGAGTGACTGGATCTGACATGACCTGGAAAGTTTGGAAGGATCCCACCAGCATGATCGACAAAAGCTGGATGGTGAAGATCAACTTGACTTGCAGAGGTTGAGTGTTTAGATCCAACATGACATGTAGAGGTTGGATGGGTTCCCCCAGCATGAACTACAGAGGCTGGGTGGTGAGGTTCAACTTGACTTGCATAGGTTGAATTAATGCCCCCTTTCTTATGTGTCTTCTTCCTATTCCTCCTTCTTTTACTCCTTTTAGACTATCGGTTACTAGTATCAGTACTTTCACCGCATGAGGTAGAAAGAGTAGGAGAATCAACTACAGGTGAAGGGGAAGTCGTGTTTTGATTCCCTTGATATAATGAGCTTACTTGAGAAGCATCAAGAGCATTCAGGACAGTTGGAGTGGAAAACAACCACACCGGTAGCCCTAGGGTGAATCCAGGTAGATTCAGGGTGGCCATCAAGGGAACACAAAACATTCCCTATGAGAGGAATAGTACAAGGAGTTCCCATCATGGGGATCTCTTGGTTGGTGCTCAAAGGGGTGTTAGCCATAGTTTCAAACTAGGAGACAAAGTCTGAGGTTGACAGGCAACCAAATTACAAAGCACACACCTAAAGGCACATTAAGTATAGACAAACCACAGATCCCTACATGGAAGGGAAACGCTGGGTAAACTTCAGCAACTGGAGAAGAAGAGGATTAATATTTCGAAAGAAACTGCACGACTAACGTTATATTAAAAAATTCGTGCAGCTTTTATTTGAGATATGCTTTCTCCTGAAGATGGACTCAACTATGCAGTCCGAAACGCGTCGAGAACTAAAACTCTACACAGGTATCCAATCCCCCTTGAAGATAACTGCAACCTGTGAAAGCCTTAATGAAACCATCAGATCCCTACATGGAAGGGAAATGCTGGGTAAACTTCAGCAACTGGAGAAGAAGAGGATTAATATTTCGAAAGAAACTGCACGACTAACGTTATATTAAAAAATTCGTGCAGCTTTTATTTGAGATATGCTTTCTCCTGAAGATGGACTCAACTATGCAGTCCGAAACGCGTCGAGAACTAAAACTCTACACAGGTATCCAATCCCCCTTGAAGATAACTGCAACCTGTGAAAGCCTTAATGAAACCATCAGATCCCTACATGGAAGGGAAACGCTGGGTAAACTTCAGAAACTGGATAAGAAGAGGATTAATATTTCGAAAGAAACTGCACGACTAACGTTATATTAAAAAATTCGTGCAGCTTTTATTTGAGATATGCTTTCTCCTGAAGATGGACTCAACTATGCAGTCTGAAACGCGTCGAGAACTAAAACTCTACACAGGTATCCAATCCCCCTTGAAGAAAACCACACAACAGTCATTAAAAATTCCTAAAGCCAAACAGACAAACAGGTATAAGATACGCTTTCCAAAATAAAGCTGAGAGACAGTTACTTGGCATCCCTATAGATGTTCTTAGGCACAAGCAGAGGAATCACCCATCGCCCTCCCACACCTTCTACTGGGATACCTTCCAAGCCCGTCCAAGGTCAACCAGAAATAGCCTTCCAGTGTACTTGTGTATGAACCCTAGATGTCAAAGAGACTAAAGGTTACCTTAACTATATTGTTAGTCTAGGGGGGCAGTCGCAAGCCTGGTTCGTACGCATGGGTAGGGTAGCAAATCCCGAAATCCTGTCTAAGACAGAATCCCTAGATGCGCAAAAATATTGGTCTACGCTTTGACAAGGAATCAGAGGGTTATCTCCTCAGTCCAAGTCTCCACGCGGCCTTGTGCTTAACTCCCGTTTGAGAGGAGATTCCCAGATACAATCAACATAGAGAAGGGTTTACCTAGTGATTGGTTGACTACGTCATAATTTTAACACTTGTGGGGAGTTTAAACTCCTTATCCCACAAGTCTAGCCTAAGCTAGTTGGTGTATGACCCTATAAAATAAAACTTACTAATCATTTTTAAATTATATTGTTTATTTTAGGGGTTTTTTTTTAGTCAGAGGGTAAATGGCATGAACTTATGTGGTGTTTTGACTCAAAGTTGAAACAAAATGACCAAGCAAAGAGAAATGAAATGCAAAAAGCAAAAA
The DNA here is from genome assembly GCA_001517045.1 of Pseudotsuga menziesii. Classification (NCBI taxonomy): domain Eukaryota; kingdom Viridiplantae; phylum Streptophyta; class Pinopsida; order Pinales; family Pinaceae; genus Pseudotsuga; species Pseudotsuga menziesii. Next base: position 188,208 of record LPNX011092235.1, on the reverse strand, counting down.
GTATTCTCTTTATTTTTCAAATAGAAACTTGAAAGCCACAAAAGAACAAATTCTTTTTATTTTTTCAAAAATAATGATATGCAGTGCGTTAAAGACAAAACCCTAATCTACATGCATATTAAACAAGTATATGTTCTTTTTATTTTTCTTTTATAAATGCAAAAGAAAAACTACCTACAAAGCAAAGTATGCAGATAACAAGAACAAAGCAAAAGGAACTTTGCTATACAACCACCAAACAAACTCTAGAATGAACTAAAGTCATTATAAACCCTACTTGGAAGGAATGCTTGCATAAGAGACAAGTCAACTACTTTGGCATGGTGAATTTAACCAACAAAAGAAGAAGGAAACAAAAACCAATAAGCTTCTAAGTTTAGACAAATATCACTAATAGAGGCTGACCAGAAACGTAAGCCAAAAATAAAACCAAGCAAAGGGGGTAGGGGGAAAGAGCAACGAGAAACCCTAAAGCTATAAAAAGACTCACCACATAGATAAAGAACAACCAAAAGGATGGTACTAACTTCCTAGATTCATGCACCTACAGAGGACCCCAAAATACCTACCAAACAACCTTCAAACAGAAGAAAAAACCACCAAAGAGGATAAAAACACTGTTTAAAGGGGCATACGCGGATTGTACTACTGATAGGTCGCATGTCATACGCGGGTTGACAGTGTAGCAAGTCATGTGTACAAGCACACGCATGTTGTATTACCGATAAGTCGTGTATCGTACGTGGGTTGACAGTATAAAAATTCGCATGTACCAAACCAGACACGCGACTGTTCAGTCTACAACTCGCGTATGGGTGGGAAAATTCCCAAAAAAAGTCAAAAACTTCCTTAGGAAGGTAGGGGAGGTGTTCTATCGTACTAAGAAGTTGTTCCTAAGTGGCAAGAAGGACCTGAAACCAATGCAAAATACTGAAAGAAAGACAGAGAAACCCCAAACAGACAAGGCTCTCCCCAGCGGAGCCATCAGTTCTGTTGTAAAGGAAAGTTTCCTATGGCCAGGGTTTAAGAGGCCATCAATGAACTGGGGTTGAAAGAGAGATGCATAATGTTTAGCAAACATATATAAGAAAGTTTCAGAGACTAGAATGGTTCATACCTTAGCCAAATGAAGGTTGATCCAAGCAGCCCTTCAATCCTCTTCTTGCTCCTCTTGCTCCTCTTGCTCCAAGAGACCTGCAAAACAAGTTATACCTTCCTCAAACCAAATAAACTATATGAAAGGAGATTATATTCAATGAAACATGAAAACATAATATGATAAATAACATCATATAATCATAAGAAGAGATTCAATCACACATTGAACAATTATTTGGGAAGATGGACATCACATCTTTATTAATATTGAAAACAAGTACAAATATACCTTCTCTTCAAGTTCGGCACCTCACGAAACCTTGATCTAGTTTTGCTGCTTTTCTTCTCCAAGGAACTCAGCCTCCAAGCTCTGCAACACAAGGAGAAAGCTTCTAGGGCAAAGGTGTGGGCAAAAAGAGCTCCAAATACTCCAGCATAACAATGCAAAGATTCAAGTCTCCTCTCATGGACCTCCCTACCTCTATTTATATGCTTTATGAAGAGTTAGGGTCGAAGAAAAAGGAGTTACAAATGAAGGAGTCAGTTTCATAACTACCCAAATTACCCAAATTTCAAAATATATATATTTTTTGACATTTTTTGGAGGCGTACGTGGGTATTATATATAGACAGTCGCGTATGTACGCGAGTTTCCTTAAGGAAACTCTCATACAAATCAAAAAACTCATTTTAAGGGTACTTATGAGAATTTGCATACTTTGGTGTCTTCTAGAAAGTTTTAACTAACACAGATGCCTTTCCAACGGTGTAGAGATGAGGTCAAACGGAGTTACAAAACTCTAGATATGGGTCGTCCAAGTTGGGTGTTTTTTCAGTGACTTTCAATTACTTTCATGAAGTGTCATCATGGAAGTGTCGACATGCAACAAAACCATGGGAAAGTGGTCACAGGAAGAGACGTGTCATTTTTAGCTATAACAGTGATGGGAAAGGAATGTCAAATGAACATAAAAACAATAAGATGGAATGGAACTGCCAATAAAATCCATCGAACCCGGATGAGACTGTCTCCAATTCTTTCCAATTCTACCTATTTCACTCATACTATTAGTGAACTCAAATTTGCGCACATCTGTAGCCATACTGGACAAAAATTAAAAAATATAGAGAATGTATTGAATACTGCATAGCCTACTAATAACGGTGGCCCCTATTTATCAATATTACATAAGAAGCAACATGATTGGTAATTGATTGCATCTGCTAGGAAGGAATCTATGGAGTCAGGACAAATCTGGATATGTGTACTGTGTTGGCCCTTGGAATAAATGAAATGTGGGAAAAAAGGTTAATCACAATGAAATGTTGATTTCATGTCTAGGTGATGCAATCATTCTCAATGCCGTCAGAATCTGGCTTGATCCAGGTTCATCGAATCATAGAATTTGATGGTTTTTTAAGTGACATATTTGACACTCGGTTGGAAGTTCAGAATATGACAGGTAGGGAAAAACAAAAACTTCCATTTACAGGTTTATACGATTATATGACGTATTTTACACTCAATACATTCAGCACGTGTATGACAGGTTGAGGTATGGGAAAATGAAATCAGGCATGTGCGTGGATTTTATTGAAGCATGTTAATTTTGGATTGCTTTACTCAAATGCACACCCAACATGAAAAAAAATGTGGTTTAGGGAAATTAAACCTGCAAAAACATGCAAAAACTGCAAAAACGGTTATTTAGGGAAATTAGACCAAGACTGGGAGAAGATAAAAAATTGTCCAAGTATGGAATTATTGGTAAAATATTCCTAACTGGCCTTAGGGAAATGCCCGCCATAGCTCATAGGATGATGATAAAAATATTATGTGAGTGTATATCTCTACATTCTTGTATGGTGCATCCAACCATATAATTAGCCTGACCAAAAATTCTTTCAGTACAAATATATCAATCTGCCAAAAGTGCCTCTCATCCATATTTGCACTACTCCAGAAAAATGCCTGCCAAGGAGAGAGAAAGAAGCTCCAGAAGATGAAAGTGGTCTTGATGGATTCACCTTGTTAACCTCTACCCATTAGGAATCTCACTTGCCAAGTTTGAAGGAAAAATGAAATGACCTTGGTGACCTAGGGTTTGAAGAGAACTGGTTAAGTGTTAGACAAAGAGTTTGAGAGACCACTTGGAAATGCTCGCAAGAGGGTGTTCCATTGATGATAAAAATCATCAAATGATATGGCCTTGTTCATTGTTGAAATGGATATCTAGCCATGCTCTTTCTTTTTCTTATGGTGACCAGATAAGGAAAATATCAACCTTTCAAAATAGAAGAAAAAACTTATTTTGCATATTGAAAGACAGAAAAAATGGCTAAGTGTTGTAAAGGGGCTAAGTGATGCCCGCATTAAGGTTGATGCCTGCACTAAGGATGATGCATGCATGGCATGGCATATATGATGATGTGGCATGAATTTGAAATCATTGTTGCATTATGACATTGTTCTGGAGAAATACGACAAATTAGTGAAAATCAGGAAATTGGCTAAGTGCGGGAATATTGGTCCAAGGAGCCTTAAGAGGATGCCCACCACAAATGGTTTGTTGAATAAAATGCCCGCAACACATGGGGATATTGTAGGCTGTTGTTTTTTCTACTCAACCATGGTCTCAGTTTTTCCAAAGAGACCCTGAAGAACAATTTATGGACCTGCCATAAATGTGGTTTAGGGAAATTAGACCAAGACTAGGAGAAGATAAAAAATTGTCCAAGTATGGAATTATTGGTAAAATATGCCTAACTGAACTTAGTGAAATGCCCACCACAGCTCATAGGATGATGATAAAAATATTATGAGAGTGTATATTTCTGGATTCTTGTATGGTGCATTGAATCATATAATTATCCTAACCAAAATGTCTTTCAGTACGAAGATATCAATCTTCCAAAAGTGTCTCTCAGCCATATTTGCACTGCTCCAGAAAAATGCCCATCGAGGAGAGAGAAAGAAGCTACATAAGATGAAAGTGGTTTTTCTGGATTCACCTTGTTGAACTATAACCATTGGGAATCTCACTTGCCATGTTTGAAGGAAACATGAAATCACCTTTGTGACCTAGGGTTTTAAGAGAACTAGTTAAATGTTAGACAAAGTGTTTGAGAGACCACTTGGAAATGCTCGCAAGGGGGTGTTCCATTGATGATAAAAATCATCAAATGATATGGTCATGTTCATTGTTGAAATGGATATCTAGCCATGCTCTTGGTTTTTCTTATGGTGACCAGATAAGGAAAATATCAACCTGGAAAAATAGAAGAAAAATATTATTTTGCACACTAAAGACAGAAAAAATGGCCAAGTGTTGTAAAGGGGCTAAGTGATGCCCGCATTAAGGTTGATGCCCACACTAAGGATGATGCCCGCATGGCATGGCATGGAATAGATGACTATGTGGCATGAAGTTTAAATTATTGTTGCATTATGACATCGTTCTAGAGAAATACGGCAAATTAGTGAAAATCAGGAAATTGGCCAAGTGTGGGAATATTGATCCAAGTAGACTTAAGAGGATGCCCGCCACAAATGGTTTGTTGAAGAAAATGCCCACACCACATGGGGATATTGTAGGCTATTGTTTTGTCTACTCAACCATGGTATCAGTTTTTCCAAAGACACATTGAAGAAGAATTTATGGACCTACCAAAACTGTGGTTTAGGGAAATTAGACCAAGCCTAGGAGAAGATCAAAAATTGTCCAAGTATGGAATTATTGGTAAAATCTGCATAACTGGCCTTAGGGAAATTCCCGCCACATCTCATAGGATGATGATAAAAATATTCTGAGAGTGTGGATCTCTAGAGTGTTGTATGGTGAATCCAACCATATCTAGAAGGCTATAATAAGAGGTTTTTCAAACAGTTTGAAGACAGTATAAAAGCATCTTCACAGTAACCCACATTCTAGGAAATGTATATTATTGTTTCAAACTTAAAAATTTTCATATATAATGAAAAAATTATTCGAAAAGAAAAACCAATTATAACAAAACAATAATATACCAGACATAATTGAATGGAACAAATACATAATTCATATGCATTAAATAGTAGAATTCACCATATAAATTACACCTAACTGTATAAAATTTTATTAATAAATGTAAATATATCTAGCTTCAACCCCATGGTGTTATTTTCAACTTATGACAATTGTACGGACTATGGCATGCATTTTCCTAAGCCCAGTTTCGAATATTTATACACTGTTTTTTATGTAACAACTTATAATTTCAGTCATTAATTTTGAATTTCTCCAAGATACTTGTAATTTTAGTCATTCATGTTCAATTTGACTGTTATGCATTCCTAGCTTACATTTTTATGCTTATGGATTGCATTTTACACCAAGTGTCCATAACAGTAAACACAGGTTAAAATTGCACCTTTCATAGGTCGATTGTGAGCATATGAGGTTAGGTTATATAAAATTAACACAAGGATAGTCTTCTAAATGTATATAGTCATCCAATTTCCAAAAACCATTTACTATAAACATTTTATAGGAGGGTTTGGCTTGCATTTTTATTAATGTAGGTGGATATTTCATAAATACAAGACAACCATGTAGTGTTTTTGCACAACAGGCACTTTCTGAACCAAAATTGAAAAAACTAATGTATAATAATGTGGAAAATAGTAAAGCATATCATTTCCAACTAAAATCACTCAAAAATACCCAATACTTAGGGCTGGGTGGGCATTTTTGTGATCTGGTTAAAACTAGGTTGAAAACACAAAAGTTGTCATTTTGTCAATTTAACTCTGGACAAATGAAACATAATTTTAAAAAATGGAAAGAGGCTTTTGTCAAAAATATATCTATCTCCAACCCCATGGTGTTAGTTTCAACTTATGACAATTGTACGAACTGTGGTGTGCATTTTCCTAAGCCGATTTTTGAATATTTACACATTATTTTTTATGAATCTTAGAACTTCAGTCATTTTTTTTAAAATTTGGCCAAGATACTTGGAATTTTAGTCATTCATGTTCAGTTTAACTACTATGCATTCCTAGCTTGCATTTTTATGTGTATGGATTGCATTTTACACCAAGTGTCCATAATAGTAAAAAAAGGTTAAAATTGCACCTTTCATAGGTCGACTATAAGCATACGAGGTTAGGTTATATAAAATTAAGACAAGGATAGTCTTCTCAATATATCTAGCAATCCAATTTCCAAGAACATTTACTATAAACATTTAATAGGAGGGTTTGGTTTGAGAGTACATCAAAACATGTAGAGAAGAATATTACTGTAACACCCCGGTTTTGACCCCGTTTGCATTAAATGTATATGATGTATATATTGTAATTGATCGTGGTGTGGATCTAAAGGAAAAATCCCCACCATCGATTTAGAGTTTAGTGTTCCGACGATTAAAATCGTTGTCGGTGGTATATCGTGATATCCGGCACATTATAGTTTTGGCATCATGTAAATATGCACTTTAATTAAAATAAACCGTAACCAGCTATATCAATGCAACCATAATGAAAAGGACATGATTTTCCTAAGGATAGGGAGGGAAATTATTAAACTTTGTGCCAATGGGGAAAATCCAAGTGTCAGCTATTAAACCCATTTAGTTCTCACCCACCCTTTTGACTTACTCACCTTTCCCTTGTCTCAATCTGTCAACTACCACATTAAAACCTCTAATGTTAGTTGGGCAGTCATTGTTGGGAAGTGGTGTGTGGCAGGACTGTCGGTCCTTTCCCACACACACACTGCACCAGCAGACTCATTCACCCTCACGTGGGTAGGAAGAGAGGGGACGACCCCATTTTTATTTTTTCATTTGTTTTACTCACGCAGAGAGCTGGGAGAATCATTTTCTGGCATCCACGATTTTCCTGTGTATGTGCCATTCATGTTTTGGGTTGTTGTGGGTTCTCATTTATGATTGGGGTTCTTGGACATTTTATACTCACCCGTAGGCTTGGAATTCACCTCCACGCGGATTTTTTTCCTTCCTCACGCAACTGAGAAATAGTTGTTGGTTTCCCCACGATTTTGGTTTGTTGTGGCTTCAATTATTTATGTTTTTGGGTTGCTGTGGGTTCTTATTGAGTCATTTTGGCCATGATAGGGCCAATAATGACTTAAGAATCGAATTTCCCAGTCAAGGCTATGTAATTACCTAAATTGTCACCTCGGTTGTTCTGTGGTGTTTGATTTTCTTCCCTAGAGCTGTGAATTGCTTGTTTGGATGTGTGTATGCAATTGCTGGTCTTTGGACTGTGTTGGAGTGGGAATGAAGGCTTGGTATGCTTGATAAACCTGGTGTGTTTGGGAACCACATAGATAGAGCTAGAGAGCTGGCTTTCTTTTCCAAAACCCATGAATAACACTAGAAGGGAAGTCATGGCCTGAGGGACTGTGTAGCAGAGAAGGGATTGATTCCTTGTGTTGGGTGTGTGTGGGTGTTCTAGAAGTCAGGCTAGTTATGGTGTACGTGTCCTTAGCTCTTCAATGAGCCCACCAACTTAGCAATTCAGCTTTTCCCATCTCCCTGATGGCCTAATAAACCCAACTGTGTTGGCTTGGCTGAATTTTGTATCTTTGACTATGTGTGAGCCTTCTTAGTTCCCTATTCCTTGGGGAATCATGCCCAGCTCAGGGGTGGTAGTGTTGCTGAGAGATTAAGGAGCACATTGGCCTATGGTTGGGTGGAACATTGCAGCGACATAGCTGGTTGTGGGACAAGTTCTTCATAAGATAAGTATTCTTCTGTTCAATCTCTGCAATCATATTTGATGTTTAATGAATTATGATGAACATGTTGAATTCCTGAATGTATTTTTTTCTTCCATTGTATGCTCAATATTTATGCAACTCTACATGTTTTACTTCAAAGTATTTCAGTTTTTATGTATGTGCATGTTCATGGGGCTAGTTGCCCGGATAGTTAATGGTATGGTAGCATCCTCTTCGTCGTTCAGAGAGTCGGGGACGTTACAATTACTCTATTATTATATTACTCACTCTATTACTCTATTTTTTCCAGAATAGTTATAATGCCAAATTTTTACTCTATTATTTACTCTTACTTTCTTATTTTCAATAAGTATACTTAACATGCTAGAAAAATAAGTATAGTTAACATGCTATAAAGTTAACTATATTGAAATTGAAAATGTAAGTTGTGTATAGTTGACTTGAAACACATTTGTAATTTTTATTATAGTTTGGAAAAGTCAGAACACATTTGTAGTGTTTATTATAGTTTGTAAAAGTCAGAACATATTTGTAACTTTTATTATAGTTTGGAAACGTCTGAACACATTTGTAATTTTTATTTTAGTTTGGAAAAGTCAACGTGTTGGTATCCTGTGCATGCATTTGCGTGTATCCCCTTCTTCCTTTATGAGTGTCCCATCATCATACGAAATAGAAACAACAGCCTCATCTTCCATGCCATTAACTGAAATAGGGGGTTCTGAAGTTGCTGAGAGGTTCACTATCAGAAAATTCGGAGAGAGCGCTAAGGCATGGAGTGGCAAAACCAACTAGCCAGAAGGTATGCTAAATGTCCTGGTCATACCATTTCTAGTTATGCTAAATGAAGAGATAGATAATACCATTTCTAGTTATGATGATGAGTCCAAGGAATTGATTATTTTTGGGAGGAGGGTTTGTCTAGACCTTGATTTGTTGTCAGGTGCAGCGAAAATTCCATGCAGGGGGGGAGTAATGTTCACCACCAAGAAAACCCTCAAAGTAGAAAAGGGTGAGATGGCAAAAAAAAAATGTTGAAAAACGATTAAGGTTTCCCAGAATGGTTTAAAGATGCAAGATGTTCCACCAGGACTGTACAAAACCTTAATTCAAATTGTACTTAGGACAATTATGATTCACCACAAGTAAGATATTTCAGGTGATTGTATGAAGTTGGTGATTCATTGGGTTGAATACCTGGCCATAGATGTCCCTCATATATTGGCAAAAAAATTGCATGTTTCACTGTAGGAGAGCAAAATGAAGAGAGTGAAGTTCAGTTACCCTGGCACACCACAATAAATTATTGATTTATACCAACCCAGCACTATAGAAGGAAGCAGATTTAAAAATACATACATTAAGAGGCCGAAACTGAACAAAATTAATGAGGAAGTTTCTCAACAATATCCAAAGGACAATGTACAAGTCCCTGAAGAGCCTTTTGAGTGTTGTATGGAAGGTATGCTAAGTGACCCCAAAGAATTTGATGTTGTCTCAATTCTGTCCGGATTACATGAAGGTAGAGAAATAAATGTAAATCAGATGCATGATGTTGAGTTTAATGAATAGGAGGAGCATATTGATGATGATATTTATGCTCGGACAGAAATGCCTCTTGTTATATATACACCTCCACAGTTGGGAGTTGAGAAAACTTCCTCTCCAAAATATGTTTTTATGGTAAATTTGTTTTTAAGCTATTGTTTGATAAAATATTGCATTTCAAAGAAGAAGCTAAATTTCATGGAAAAAAATTCCTATTGGTATCTTACCACAGTACAGAGCGTAGAACTCTGTAGGATTAAGCAGATGCAAATTCATGACCTATTAAAGGTAGGCGCTATTTTTCAATGTTATTTTTCAAAAAGAAACAGTTGGCAAATTCTTTTTTTTGAAGCCTTGTTAAAATTTTCACTATTTACAGGTAACTGCAAGGTTAGAAACAGAACAGGTGGATACTATGGAATCTTCTATTAAAAATTTGCAAATGCAGGACCTCTTTAAGGTAGGAGGCATTTTTCAATGCTTTTTTCCAAAAAAAAAAGTTGCCAAATTCCATTTTTTGAAGCCTCCTAAAACTTTTCCCTGTCTACAGGAAATTGCAAGATTACAAGGATCCATTGTGAAGACTGTGGACAATTCAAGAAGGATAATATCAAGCAAGGACTCCGTTCTTCAGTCTTTGAATAAGGAATTAGAGAAAATTCAGGATGAATTTAGAAAGGAAAATGAGAAATGCAGAGAAGAATATATGGTTGTTCGGAAGAAAGATGAAGAAACCATAAAGAGACTGGAAGATGAGTTGAAACATAGACCAAAGGTTTTGGACATTCCCCCTATAAGGACGGTTATCGGACAGGAAGCAATACTTACCGCTGAAGTCAATAAGTTAAATAGAATAATTGAAATAATGAAGGTTGACTTTCTAAACAGCCTTGTTGAAGACTACAATAAACATTAACTTGAGATAAATGAATATAGAAAAAAAGAGGAAAACATGAAAAACATAATTGCTAAGAAAGATGAAGAGTTGAAAGGGAAAATAGTTGAACTTGAAAAAATTACTGCATAACAACATACTAGAGGAGTTGAAAAGTTTAAAGAATCTGAAATTGGTAAGGGACAGAGTAGGCATCTGATTTCTGGTGAAATTTATGATATGTCAGCACACCAACGAGCTTTAATAAGGTATGAGAGTTCCCTGCAAAACGGAGATTAGGAACTGGACATAGATTTTTATGCAATACAATCTCATGCAGATGTCAAGAAGGGGTTACAAATCTATCGTGCCTTCTTAAGAATTCGAGAGAAGTCCTTGATGGATGCTAGTGCAGCAATGAAGTCCTTGAGCTGATCTCTCTGCGTGGTCAACCATAAAAGAAACATTGAAAAACAAGCTAGCCGAGAGGGATGATGAGATTAAAGAGCTCAAATTGAAAATACTAGAGAATAGAGAATCACAACATTTGGGATGTAAGTCTAAGATAGAAGATCTGAATTCCCAAATTTCCACTCTGTAAAAGAACAACATGCTTCAACGAGTAGCAATTGTGTATACTCTAGATAATATAGAATTGAGGGCAAAAGAGTTGGAGATAGGGACAGAGTAGCTCAGGAAAAAATTGACCCAAGTTCAGTCTGAGTTGAAACGTGCAAAGGATTGTCTTTAGCAAAAGGAAAAGGAACACGAAGAGTAAAATAAGAAGAATGTGGAATTGATGAAGAAGTACATCCAAGATAAAGATAGATTGAGATAAAGTATGCGCAAATGTGCAACAAAAGTGAAAGAATTAGATGAAAATCAGAACATGCACCTGCTGCAGCTTCTGAAGAACCAGAAGCTTCTAGACAAGCCAAGAGACTAGAATGTACAAATTTATCTTCTCTAGAAAAGGAGGACTTGCAGCCTAAACCTCCCAAGCAGCCTAGAACTATGGAATAACATTATTTATATATGTTGTGTATGTAAATACATTTCAAGTTTTAAAACATAAATTTATATGTGTGTGTGTGTGTATTTCTCGGCAATGTAATTGATCAACTAGTTCATAAGAGTTAGACTATCATTTAATAAAACTACTAATGACAATATATATAACCACAAAACTTACTCTTATATATATATATTTTCATGTAATATATTTAAATTTTTATCATAGAATACATTTTACATTTTTATGAAAATGTTTAAAATACAAATTTGTAAAACAAATAAATAATATAATAGCTATGGCTTTTGTATGTGTTTTTCTCCTCTATATAATTACAACTATAGGTGTTTAAATATTATCTTATATTTTGGACTTTCTTGAGCGAATCAACCAGATTAACTCATTTAACAAGTGTATAATAGTGGAGATTCATTTTATGGTCGGCATATCTTGTTATGCTTAAATGCATCTTAATTAAGATTTAAATAAGTTTGAGTTAAGAGTTCACTATTAAATTATTTATAAATTTATAATTCAATAAAGATTTATACTTCCTATCACCTTTTGTTTTTTTTACTAAATAGTATTTTATTTTTATGTTTTATGGATATTTATAAGGGTATGGTAATTAATTTAATGTTTAGTATTTGTTTAACAACTACCTATCTTTACAAAATTAAATGACTAATTACATTTATTCATATTTAATCTCCAGTGTATAAAAATATAAACAAATATAAAATCATGAAAATATAAAAAAACTTGTTATAAACATTATAACAAATTTAAAAAACTAAAATTAAAAAAATTAAAATTAATTAATTAAAAAAACAATTTTGTATGTATTATATATTTATATGTTTTTATGAATGAAAATAACAAGTTTTTACTTGAAACTTTGCATATATACCATCACAATATTAATATTATTAATATTGCATGTGACAATCATGGTAACTATGTCCATAAACTCTAAAACTCTAGTTGAGTTGAATCATAAACTCTAAAACTCTAGTTGAGTTGAGTTGAATCATAAACTCTAAAACTCTAGTTGAGTTGAATTATATAAGAGCAAAAACTTTTTGGTTTAAAATTTTTAATTGTTTACAATATCAATAATCATGATAGTTAATGTCCACATATTTTAAAATACTCAATATCAAGGAATTTTGGAAGACAATTTATGGGTGTAGTGTGTAGATCTTATGGCTACTCAAAGCCTTTAATTAAATGTTTTTAATTAATAGAGTTATATAAACTCAAAGCTTTTAATTAATAGAGTTATATAAATGAGTGGATGTGTGTTTTACTAATTGTATGGATTTTTTTTTTTAATTTTTTCTTTTTTTTCTCATTATCTTTACATGATATTAATGATATGTAGCATAGAGGTTTAGACATTTATAAATCAAGTCTAACTTGTTATTGTACATTTATGCATGTTATATTTCAAATTGTTTTGTAGAATTATTATGTTGTCTTCCAATTTTTCCAATTTAATTTAATGATGTTTAAATAGTAAATTAATTTTTCTTGCTTTTAAACGGTTTTTATATTATGTTTTTAATTTGTTTTTATATTATTGTTGATGTAGTCTTTGTCCTTAACAATTTGGGCTCATAACAATGATGTCAAAAACCCCAATGGAGAACATAATTCATATAAAATTAGATAATTCTAAAATCTAATTTCAATTATCAAATGAAGCTATGTGGCCTTGGCCATTCAATTTTCATATGTCAAATGTTTAAGAGACATTGTTATTATTGTTTGTTCT